>JAZGTH010000001.1:8095000-8232500 GCA_036877525.1 Chromobotia macracanthus | reverse complement strand
AGCTCTTTCACACAACAAAAACAAATATAAATATCAATCTCATGTTATACTGGTTATCATTTATTATTAACGTCATTAATTAATGACTCACTTAAAGGAGCAACTTAACAAAAGTAGTCTGTATGTGGGTTACGCATAGACTTACCATGTAGCACATATATTCTGCTACTTGTGTCAAACACACAAAATTACAAAACGTGCACCTATTGCGCATAAGTACCCCTTGGTTGGGAACGCTAATTTAGTAAGTATTGTATGTTTCTGTTAGTGTGTTAAATGCCCATGTACAGAAGAAATAAAGAACATTTCATCCTATTATAATGTGTAATAATTTAAAGGGATAGTTCACCAAAATTCTGTCGTTAATTACTCACCCTCATGTCATTCCACAAAGACCTTTGTTTCTCTTCAGAACACAAATTAAAATATTTCTGATGAAATCCAAGAGATTTCTGACCACCCATAGACAGTAACACAACTACAGGCTCCTTCATCCTGCTTCTGCTCTCGTGAATGTGTGTCAGAGAGTAACACGAAAGAAGAAATTGTTGAATAGTTTTTTTTAGAGCAGAAAAAGTATTCTCGTTGCTGTTTGGAATGACACGAGGGTGGGTAATTTATGACAGAATTTTCATTTTTGAGTGAACTAACCCTTTAATCCAGTAGATTACCGTCAAATTCAATAGTGTTTCCCCTTTGCTGTCCCAAGATATCATGAAGGTAGTGTACTGAGGATTGTGGGTAATGCATTCCATTTCCTCCCGCAGTGTTTCACATGTTCTACCTGCCGGAACCGACTGGTCCCTGGAGACAGGTTTCACTACATCAACGGCAGCTTGTTCTGTGAACACGACAGACCCACAGCACTCATCAATGGCCATTTGAGTTCACTGCAGACTAACCCTCTACTGCCTGATCAGAAGGTGTGAGACTCTCTGTCTGTTACACGTTTCTGTATATTTTCCACTTAGTCCCACTTAGAGCCCCACTTTGATTCTTTTTATATAGGCTCAGGACTGCTGTCCTTATATGGTTGTTATACTCAGTCGTTAAAAACGTATACACGTTTTTTGTCTTTACCTTTTTTATTTTCAGCATATTGCTTTTTATGTATGGTAATTTTAGGAGCAGAAATCTGTATATGTAGCTGTCATCCAATCACATAAAACCCTGGAAATACTTAAAAGTTGTCAAATAACAGGACAAAGCAGTTTCAGATATACTGCCAAGTTGAGCCACATCTGAAGGACAAGAACAGGTCAGGCTGGCTGATGACTAATTTATCACAATTAATGTAAACTTACTGAAATGGGAACATGGCTAACGCAAGCTTCATGTTAGTTAGGTTAAGAATAGAAAAATAATTCCCCCCACTTAACCATGCCACATTTAAATTCATTAGTGATAAGATATTGATGTTGCCATTATGTTTACAGTGCATGGGGAGACTTTGACAATCTGTTTGGAATAGACAGACAGACAGATGGATTAAAACAATTCTCTTTTTAATCATTAAAACACTTTTTAAACATTAATTAATCATTGCAGCTAAAAACAAACTCTTCAGTTGTCATACTAGCATCAAGCATTCGGTCCCATTTTCACTGTCACAATTCTTTGAGCCTGCACAGCAAGCTTTAAATAAACAAAACCAGATGCCAAGCAGGCAAATTATTTACCTAATTCCCCTTCTCGCCTTTGGGACTGTCTGCAATAAGACTTCATTGTGCAGTCGGCCACCAGCTGATTGTATTACTCCGCAGCTCTGAAAATAATGGTTCAGTGACATAATCAGTATTGATGCAGAGACAGTGGGTATGTGCGAGAGATCGGACATTTGCGAAGTCTCGTAGTAAACATTTATTTCACCTTCAGAAGGAAAAACAGTGAGAGGAAAGGAGATGTAGTGAGTAAATGAGAAGAGAACGGAAAGAACTCCATTAGGCTCAGGCCTAATGTTTCAAATTGAAAGCCTTTGCATTATCAGGCTTAATTTTAAATGTCTGTTTAAGCCCCCATCCTTCCATTTGTCCTCCCTCATTTCTGCTCTCGCTCCACGGCTGCCGCTGTGTAAATATGAGGCCTCATTGTTTATTTATGTGCCGACATCAATTGTAGTGAAAACAGCTGAATTATTAATGCTAAAATGCAATCTGAATATTGGCCTCGCTGCTTTAATTATAGCAGAGCGGGAGTTTTTAAATACACCCAGATGCCTCTGTCCTCCAGCGGGAAAAAGAAGGTCCGTGTGTCCTCAAATAATACTTAAACAATTGTGTTTTTGCATAGTATAGAGAGAGGATTATAATCACTATTAGGAAACTTACTTCAGCTCCCCCACTTCTCAAATTCATTGGTCGACTATTCTCCAGCTTTTCCAGACCTGTATAAATAAGTTAGAGAGAGAGTGAGAGTGAGAGACTGAACGCATCTTTAGACAGATACCTCGTCCAGCAGCCATTGTTTTTATTATGTGCAATTTCATGGTGACATAATTGGTGCTGTCCATATTCTCGGCTGAGGACATTTGATGCTCATTTATTAAGTAGCTCCCTGGCTTCTCCCTAATCTCATTGTTCAGGACAGACAAATTACCTTTCTCAGGCTGAGCCTGAACCCAAGGGATCCAAACCTTCACAGCCTCTGTCTCTTTAATTAGCCCTCCAATGTGGTGGTGGTGGTGGTGGTGATGTTGGTGGTGGGGGGGTGGGGGGGGGTTGAAATTACTATTACAGTAGACTGAAACCCCTATAGTAACTTGAAGATGGGAAAAGCAAGTTGCCCCCTAGAAAAACAAAAGGAAAGAGAATGTTGGAGGTAATAAGTTTGCTGTGACTGTCTGTGAAAGTAGAATGTGGGTACTTAGATATTGGTATAATTGTCTTGGTTCGCAAGTATTACACAGTTGTATGACGAACTTAGCACCCCAGGGACTATGGCTTATCATTATTTTAAAATCAGAGACAAAAAAGACTCGCCTTACACAATGTACTTAAAATGCAGAGGAAATAGGGCAGCAGATGGATTTAAAAGGCTTACTGATCAATAAATTAAGCAGAGGGCTTCAGTGAAGCTGGCAGTCTTCATTTGACAAAAGAGATTGTTTTTCTGAAGGACATTTAATTTTCATGACTCATTAAAGGAAAATGTATTCTATATGCCTTAAACTTTATGTTCCTGCTTGGCAGTAACAACAGAAATTACAAAACTGTTGGTCTGTATTAAGTTGTTGGTAACTATTCCAATAATTTTAAGTTAGAATGCTTGAAACTGTAATCTGAAAAGTAATCAGCAAAGTTTGTCACAATATAAGACAGTCAGAGTATTTGCTTTTGTACAAATATTATTTCTGTGTTTTGGGTTTCTGTTTATGTGTTCAAACGTTTGTTTCATATGAGGCAGCTACCTGATGGCTCTTGTTTTGTAACAAATTAGAAATTTAGCAATGCTTATAATTTTCTCTAAATATTTCTTTTACTTCCAGTGTATCTAACAGATCGCTTGTTTTCTTTGTCTTTTAGGTGTGTTAGGACGTTGGTGTTGCTCAAAGCAGGATGTGTGCCTTCATTTCAGCCCCTCGCTCATTGTCACTGAAGACCTTTCGGCTCAGACCCCATCCCACTTCTTCCCTCAAAGCGCTGTTACTTCAAACCAGAGCGCCAATCTCAGGCTTGAGTTCCACCTTGACCTGCAATAGCCAGAGTCCCCTTTTCACAACACTTTGCTCCAAACTTCTTAATCATGGAGGGAAAATACCCATGAGGCCCTGCAGGGGGGAACACTGAGGACTCTTTGAACTGACCCAGATGAGACCTCTAATCCTAAGGGACTCAAAGACTGACACAGCAAGAACAGAGAAAGACACCTGGCAGAGGATGTTTTTAGGGGAAAAAGGGTGAAAACATGACAACTGAAGCTAATGAACTGCAGAGTTTTTTGCATTCGTCTGTGTTCATAACGCTTGTTTGAAAATTAGTGGAGGAATATTGACTTTCTTTTTTCTTTGTATTTTTGTCCTACTTTGTCTGTTCTTCTTTTCTTCACAACATGGTATCTTCTCTTTCTATATTTTAGATGTTGTAAAGGGAATGTGTTTCATTTTGAATAATATAAAATCCTAAAGACTGGGTTCAAAGAAGTATCCGTTGCATTTTTTGTGAAAATCAAAACACGAACACTCCTGGTGTATTTGTAAAGCTGTCATGTACAGTACAGTATGTATGCATGTAAATGTTTTTGTTCCATTGTGGCTACAGTACATACTACACAGCTAACCCTGAACCCCTGAACCTGAAACCATGCAACAAAACAAAAAATGAAGCTCATAGCTGTCAACCCATAAGTGCAGAATGAGAGAGAAATTTATTTGTGATATTTTCAAAGACATTTGCTCCAATATGGTGTATTTAATTAATAAAAAATAAGACTGAAATATGTCAGTTTTTGTAATCCCATTTTAAATCACTGCATTTATGCGTCAAAGGTGAAAGTTGCCATATTGGCCAAAGGGAGGGTTGCCATATTAAAAGTTTGTTGTTTTTTTCTCCAATTTTCCATCAGGAGACCAAAGGATTTGTATCATCACAGTAATTCATCTTGCCTGAGTTTCTACTGAGGATGAGGCTCATTAGCAAAATTATTTTTTATTAACCTCCCAGGATGCAGTGCCAACATGGACCATCCATCTCTACACAGCTCTTAATAGTGCCTGTCCATGTTCTTCTGCAATAATAATGAATGCAGATGATGGGGTGGCTAATTGAACATGGATAAACATGTATACATTCTTCTTTTTCATATGAACATGCTATTCATCTTGCGGTTCTTGTTGCGAATGGGTTGGGGAGGGTGGAAATGCCCCTTTGAAGATTCAATTACCACAGGGGGAGAGAATGGTGTTGCAGCTTTTTGGGCACAGACTGAATGGGCTATTTGCAGAACAAATCGGCGTTTGAAGCTGTTGCTTGACTTAATGGGTATCAAGAGGCCCTGATTTGCATTCCCAGAATGCCTGGCTGTAATCCACATTCAGTTATCAGACAGGTGGACAAGGAGCATGGTGACAATCTTTTATCATATAATTTTTATAGCATTTTATAACAGCTTATGAGACATGGCCTATAGTTGTACTTCATTACAACTATATAACTTTATTACAATTAAAGACTACTTTAGTTTGTTAACACTATGCTGTAAACTTAGTCTCTCCTGAAGAGGTTACACTTAGGAAACATTTGTATCCATATACTTGCTCTTAATTCTGATCTCTAAGTGAATATGTGCATTGTGGTGGTATATTCAACATGGTGATGGTATGCATTCATTTCTGTGGTGAAGTTTCTCTTGCTGGGAGAGTTTCTCTGAACTTTCTGATTGGCTTGAGAAGTTTAAAACATCTGTTGCTCAAAACACGTTTGGTGAGATGTTTAAGCACCACGGCTAACTTGTGAGAATTCGAAACACACCTTGATGCACCATATACCATCATTATTGCTTGACTGTTTGAATGCTTTTATCAAAGCAACAGTAAGCAAAGTCATAACAGGTGTAAGCGTTTCCATTTTCAGCACCTAAGGAATTCTAATTAGCCAGTCTGAATATATAGCTGTCTTTATTGCTTTAGCAGAGTTTGTAAAGCTGTTAAACTTAAGACATGTCATTTAGTCTCTTTGGTAGAGAGAATAAGGCTGAAGTACATTTAAATAACTCATAAAGAGTGATTCCAGAGAAAAATCATAGATCTCCAAATGCTGTTTGCATAAGGTCTGGTTGGTTAAAACCAACACAGTTGACCACTGATCTGTACAAATACTCATCCAACCTTCAAGCTTAAAAGTGTCCTCTAGCTATTTTTACCACGTGTTGCCAGTGTAACATAACGGATACAGGATCTCTAAAATACTTTTATGAGCAACAGGTGATTGTAGTCCAGCAACAGCTGGTGTTGGAAAACATTTCTCCTAATATCAGCAGCAGTAACAGCTGTTATAATGATTACGTTGGTCATGATGATTATAGCGTATTGTCATTATTTTCGAGTTATATTTAGAGTCACACTTTAATGTCAGTATACGATGCAAAGCATAGCTTAGATACTTTAAAGAAGTCTGCTTGTTTCACTGGAGCAAGGTTCAGATTCACATCTGTTCAAGTAGTTTAGCATTTTAACTGCAAACACAAGGGCCATGTATGTGATAATTATCTGATAATGTTTAAGCAATTACCAGAGTAAATTGATCCTAATAAATGGAAATGAATTAAAGATATGTTTTTCTAATTACTATTCTTGTGTGAAAAGCTTTTGTTTCAAAATAGATTGAACTGTATTCACAGTCCAGTTAGCATTTAGGCCTAGTTTAGGTCTGCCTTTATTACTTACCATGTCGTATGAATGAGGAATGTTAACATGAAACAATGTTTTCCACTCCGAAAGTAAAACTCAGATGAATGGCAGATAGTCAGCAGCATATTACAAAAATGTAATTTGTACCTTCGTAATCCATATGTCAGATGTGGCTTTGATGTAGGGCAGAAGGCGGCAAATTAATGGAGCTAAGCCACCACAAAGGAGCCACACAAATGGATTTACTGCTCAGGGAGAAACAGGTCATAGAAAGCTTCCCTTTGATTCATGTAGCATGTGGTTTTCTGTAGAATGGAAGATAGTGATGAGGTAAATAGTTTGATCAGCCCTTAAAGGGACAGTCCAGTGAAAAATGACAACTCTGTTATCACTTAATTTCATTTTGTTCCTAATATGTATTACTGCCTTTCTTCCACTGAAAGAAAAGAATACATTTAGCACAATGTGTGTGGTGCTCTTTCCCATACAATGAAAAGAGATGGGGACCAAACACTATAGGCACAGCTATACAGTTTCCATTCACTGTTAAAACCATATTTGTAAAAGAATAGTTTTACAGGAGATGGTGTGTCATTTAGCTAGATATCTCTTATTGTGATCGATGGAAGAATAAAGCCATGCATGTCTGGAACAACATAAGGGTAAGTAAATGTTTACAGAGGTTTCATTTTTAGGTCAACTATCTCTAAATTCAAATTATTGGTCAGCAGAGCATTATTTCATGTGAATGTGGAAGTTTGTTATCTAAAGTGTAGTTATCAAAGTAGGCAATATAATTATTTTTGAAAAGATGAATGAGAGATAGAGTGTGCAAGAGAGAGAGACAGAAAGAATCTCAGCAGCGACTGTGAATAGGCTTTGTCATGTTTGGACCTGTAATGCTGTGATATTTGAACAGGTCACAGCTTGCATGTCAAAGACAGGGTATATACGGAATAAAAGGAAGGATTAAGAACATAAAATAAAAAATTCGTAGCAACCCTTTCACCTGATGGGTGCTGAAAGTGTGATATTGTTCTGTGAATAGACACGTGTAACATTTTGAAAGTGTCTGTGTAGTGAAATCTTCCTGTTAGAATCCAAAAAGACTATAGACCGTTGACTAAATTTCCTCAATGTACCAATTCACACAAAGTAAACATCTCATAATCAGACACAGATTATCGTTCGAAAGCATACAATATCTTCTCTGCTTTTAATAAACAAAAATAAACTTGCAAGGCGCATACTCATAATGTCAGTGTTTAAACAGAAAGGCTTTATTGGAAGAACAGTGGGTAATCAGACACACTTGTGAAGATTTCCAAAGTGAAAAGAAAATACTGGTTTTTGATGCATTGGATGTTTGGTCAGGTGGTGAGGTTGATGTATAAATATGTCAGGATGGGTGTAAACTATGTGCACTTAGCTCTGTCATTATGTAAGTCAACAATTCAGCACTATCAGTGCATTCATCAGGAAGGAATGTAGCACGTTTTAAGCCCATTTCATTGATGCACTCAAAGATTTTATGAACACGCAAAGGGTCTTTTTCTTGAACTGTCGTCAACTCGAACTGACAGCAACTGCAATATAGAAAAGCAAGATGAAACCCTCTTGGTTTTATTACACACATAAAAGCACGTTTCCTAACAAAAAAGGTGCAAGACTGTTTGTTAGTTGCTAGTTGTCACACTTTTCACTTGAGTAATTTTTTCTTGGGTTTGGTTAATTTCTGTATAGTCAAATGCCTACATATGCATATTTGCTACAAAAAGCTATTTGTACAGCTATTACTTGTGACTAAAAATACAGCCTTATGAACATAATAGACTTTTCAGGGAAACAGTAAAGCGCTTATGAGGCTGTTTGAATTTAGGAATTTATAAACATCAAAAAGTTAAAAAAAGAACATACAAAAGTAACAAATTATTGTTTTGGCCAACAAAAAATATTAATTTAAAATTATATATTAATTATACTTTATACTCTATAAAGTATACATTATACTTTAATTTATACAATTATTAATGTATACATTTATAACATTTAAAACACCTAGTTGTGGCTTCCCAGCAATGGTTTACTGGTTTATTTATTCAGACTTTTGACTTAATAAGTGAGAACTTATCTTCCATGTTACAGACAGACATGGTGTAAGAAAATTAAAAATGAAGCAATAAGCAGTAAAAGAACAATCTAATATCTAACATAATCTAATTGTTATCAACAGAAGAACTGTCCTTTAGAAGAGAGTCATGCTGAAAAGCAGTCTCAGAAAATGAAAGCACGCACCAGTGTAGCTCTGACGGCTGCGATCCAAGTTTCTCATTAGGCCTTGGAGCATCATGCTACGTTAGTGGAGCTGTGTTAAAACAGCCCATATTGCTCTAAAATGCCTCGTTTTTCCCCAGTCACTCTACTAGCTGAACCTTTTTGCGAAACGTACATGCATTTACCATTACCACCAGCCTCATTCAGCTAAACTCTCATGGTCATTAATACAGCTCCAGCTAGCTGACTCTGGTATGTCCTCTAAAAACACACTCTCTGGAAAATATTATCTCCTCCACATACTCATATTATGGACATGAATAATTAACCTAAAGGGTCAATAATTAAACGGCCACAAACGCTGTCTTTTCTTTTACCTCTTTTGACCATGTTTGAACACATAAGCCTTTGGAAAGTATCAATTTCCAGTTTGTTAAAAGGTCAACAATAATCAAGGATGCTACCTTGTGAAATATAAGATCAGTAGACGCAGAGGCCAATAGTGGGACCAGCAGGTGAAACTGAGATGTCTGTAAGATGGTGTAAAATCTGGTTAGTAACTGTACTGTTTCAGCTGCCTTTCTGTGCATCTGTAAACAACTTAAAATTGAGCAGGAGGGCAGAGGTGCTCAGTTACATGAAGAGGCACATGCAAATATTGGTATGGCAATTATGACTAGTTTTGTTTGCCCTGAAGTAAAGGGGTAACCCAATCCTGGCCATTATGGGTGTGCTGCTAACGCAGTTGTAAACAGTTCTGTAAGAACATGGTTTCTCTCAGCTAAAAGGGTTATCTCCTGATGAAGAGAGGGCTCACTTTTCGTAAACGGCCATCCTGTCCATCATGTAAATGCTTGTGTAATGCGATGAAATTTGAAAACCCCACCCTCCAGCTCTGTCCTCCAATTCCTCAGGGGCAGACAATGGACTCTCAGAAAAGCACATTTAAAGGATACTTAATTTTTTCCCTACACAAAAAGAATAGACTCACCTCCATTAGTAACTCTGCTCCCTTTAACTCTCAAAAAGTCTCGGCTCACCTTGGTGAGAGCTGTGTGAAACACATAGCTGCACACAAACAAGCACTGAGACACGCACACCATTAGGTTTTATCTTCCAAAGTGCAAAAGCATTTAACCAAAAGGTTAATGGTGTCATCTGAAAATGACTCAATCCTGTTTTTTTATTGAATTTCACATCTACTGCAGTGCTATGCTGTTTCCCTTCCTCTTAAGGCAGATATCACTTTCATATCAAATTCTTTAATTTCTATAGAATTTTCTGAGTTGTGAACTCTATAGAATTCACCCCCCCCCCCCCCCAATTAAATGGGAATGAATTAAAGGAATTGTTCATTGTCAATTCCATGATAATTTAAAAACCTATAACTATTTTCTTCTGTAAAACACAAAATGAAAAAGAAGAATGTACTGGCCACTCTTCTTTATAAAATAAAAGTGAATGGGGATTTGATTCCAAATCAACGCGATACCTTTATGAGAGGATAATGTAAGTCACAATGTAAGTCATCACTTTTCATTTGCCCCTTTAAAGTTGTATTTTAAACTAATTTCTGCATATTCAAGCCTGCCACAGCGCAATCAGCCACTTGACCCTCAAGCATCAATAATGATTGCTCATGCCATGTTGACATCAATGCAGTGTCATTGACATGTGAGTTACTATGTCTTAAGACACACATTTAAGCAGATGTAGATGATGAAATCAAGATTTTAAATGAATAAGTACCATCAGTTTTGGTCTGTTCATCACCCAGAGATGTATAGTTTCACATTGAGATATAGCATGTGAGTCATATGGATTACTTTTATAATACTTTTTTGGTACTCTTTTCATTTCAGAGCTTCAACAGCTCAGATCAATATGGGGGAAATTCATTTTTTAGCATTTCTTAGTGTGAGGAAAATATTGTTCTATTCCATTTCTATACTACTCCATTAAGAGCTACAAATATTCATATTCCAAAAATATTCATCCTGTCAGAGGGACTAAAGTCTTTCAGCTGTCAACATGTATGTTCTGTCCAGCTACAATAATCTGAAAGACCATCTTGCAGACTCTTTTCCCACTTCAGGGAAATAAGCAAAAAAAAAAAAAAAAAACTTACATGACCAATCCATACCCAGGCCCAATTCAGCTATTTATGGTAGTGTGTTTTCTCAGACTGGGTTTCTGAAAAGCCTTTCTGAGCCTTCACTCCCTTTGGAGCATTCAGTGAGGGAATGTGGTAACAATAATAATGCATTAAGCCAGTCATGGCTCACGACAACACTCAGTGCGCCATCTCTTAAGTGCTGGGCTGGTTGGTCGGCCCCTGAAAGCATGGCTGACTGCAGACAGACTCCTACAGCGAGACCAAAGACACACTCAATATATTCACAAAGAAAAGGTTTCATAACCACCACTGCTATACAGGAACTAAACCAAAATTGCAAGTGTAAAGTGGGATCATTTTAAGTTAATGTCCTCTGTGTGTTTTGTGGGTGTGTGGGTGTGTTCTTCAATCAGATTTCCACTGAGAGAATTGAATACATGGGTGTTTCTGATAGATTTTTCACTGAGTTTTGGTGGGTAACCGCATGTGTGTGTCACAGATAAGTGGAAGTAAGATCCAAGACTTAAAGCAGCAGGGCTGACATGCAACACATTTACCAGGCACCTTTAGATTGGACATCAGTTACATTATAATGGCAACATGACCTATCACTATTAACTATTGCATGTCAAATGACCAACTAAATAGGTCGGAATTGTGAATTATGAAAACTACAGCTGAGGACAATATTATACAGTTTTTTTGTCACTTTTAAGCTCAGCATCCTGGATCCCCTTTGACATTCATTGTACTACTTTTTTCCATATATTTTTCCAGTTTGGAACAACATGAGTGTGAGTGTAAATTATGACAGAATATATTTTTTGTGTTAACTATTCCTTTAATACCTGTGAGCTATTAACGAGACAAAATAAACAATTTTGAGAGGAAGAAAAGTGTATATAAAATGCCATTAAAGCTCAGTGTGGCTGACCAGAATCGAAAAAAATTCTCTTCTGCGCTAAGAGAGGTGGGACAGGGCCAGAGCCCCTGAGCAGAGGGCTGAACCTTCCATAAGAACAGCAAAAGGTCACCAAATGCTTTCATTAATCAGCCAAAGTCAGCCTCGATGTCGAAAAGAACTCTTGTTAGAAATTCTGCAAGTCTTCTTGTCTCTCTGAGGGAACTAGAGGATTTTCTAACAGTGATCAAACTCCCCACAGTTCATGACTAATGCCAAAGGCTCCATATTAAGAGCAAAAGGCCCCATCAATTTTGTTTCTTTTTTATTTGTGACTCTTATAAATGTTTAATTTTTTATATAAAATCATTAAATATGCCAGTATATACTAAATAGGTAGAAAATATGTCCTGTGTGTGTAACTCATTGCTTTTATAAAGCAATGCTTCAGAGATGCATGAGGTCTTACCTTGCAGGGTACCCATCCACAATTTGCACCAGGGATTTGCCCAGGGATGTCACTTGGTACAGAAACTGAGACTTGGAGACAGAAATATTAACTTCAGCATTGTTATTCAGTTGTTGTACAAACAGGATGTGATGACTGGTTGTGTAGTATTTATCCCAACCCTCCTGCACTGTGATTGGATGGCATGGTGATTAGACATGGAACTTTTAATTACATTATACAACATCTCCTTACCTTACAGGAGAGAAAAAAAGCTAAAAGAATAGTTTCTTAGGCATGTATATATGTATATGTAAATGATTTTTCTAGGAGGCTTTGAATTTGAGACCATTAAAGAGCTGTAAATCACAAAACTGTCTGTCCAATAGGCTGTATGAATTCTTTTCTGCACAATTACATGTTTGGGAGTGGGATCTGCTTAAGATCTAACTGCCCATTGCCCTCTCATCCCACACACACACCTTTTAGTCTCCGTAACCTGTACATATATTCATTTCTCTGTGGGTGCCAGACCTTGACCCTGCCTGAATTCTTTAGCCCATAATGGTTTTTCCCAGCGATTAGTGATAACACAGTTCAGAATTTGATGATGCCCTGGAAAATATCATCATATTATTTAGTTAAGCCAAGTTAACTCTCTTAATACATAGTACATTACATGAGCCATTTACAATACCAAAATATAAGCTACATATTCTTCATTATTACTGTTTTCCATGTTTTTGATTAATAGTAAAGTCATCATAACTATAAAATAATACAACATAGGCTAATTAGAATTATAAACTGAACAAAACTTGTTAAACTTAAAATAACTGTTACAGTTTCCCTTTGCCCAGATTAAACTAATTCCAAACATTTAAGCAAAAAACCTTTTAATCAAAATTTTATGCCCATTAAAAACGTACAATTTCTTGTGTGTCCAAACACACTTTTCCTGGCAGTGTATGGTAAATATTTTTGGGAGCTCAAAATGTTGGCTTGTCAAATGTCACTAAGTCACAGGATAAGTTATTGAGTGAGTTCTAGGTTTATCTTTTGGGAAAATATTTATTTATTTTATATTTATTCCCCTCAATGGGGAACAATGCAGTTTTGCTTCTGCAGTTTTGCTTCTGACAACAACAGCCGTGCGCCATACGTCATTAAGCAATTTGTATGTCATTGACATGTTTACATGTGACTTTTTTAATCTAATTGTCCTTCTGGTCATGTTACAATTGGATTATTGGGGTTCATGTAAACACAGCTAATGTTTTGTTTTAATGCAAATACTTTTCGAGAGAATCAGCCTTTGATATTATGACTTTGATATAAAGCTAATATTTGATCAACTGTTAGTAATAAAAAATAATGATATCACCTGTGTAATGAAATCATGTTACATGGCTTTAAATCCACATTTAAGAGACTCTACACATAAAAAATTTAAATTTTGTTGTCTTTGTCTTGTTGTCCTTTGTTGCTTTGTTTTCTAAATTTAACAACCTTATTGTTCTTCAAATATAGGTTTAGTAAGTCTCATGGAGCTTCTCAGGTGATTGTCAGTCTGAGTTACCAAGTGCTTTTAATTCTGTGGGATGTAGCTCTGGGTGATGGATGATAGCTGAGTGTGCAGTAAAGGAAGCGACTGTCATTAGGCAAAAAAAGGAGCCTTAACGCAGAGCCAGAGCCCCTCTGTCTGGCATTTCTTCCCTTTCACTCCTCCTGACCTTTACACATAATTAAACATGTAGTTCAAGCAGCCTCAAATGGACCCCAAAGAGGTTTCTCTTTTGCCTGTGGCTCATCCCCTTGAGCTCACGCTTACATATTTTATTTTCTTCTCTGAGAGTTTGCAAGCTGGCTCTCTGGTAAACTGCTTTGGTAACTGTCTCACAGAGGAGTCGGAGTGGTGGTGCGTGAGTTGGAAGCTGTGAAGGTTTATTGCACAAAAGTGCACAAAGGCAAACTGCAACCTCGCATAATGAACACATTCATAAATAAATGCATGGCTCTAATTAGTCACCATGTCATAGAGGGGTTGGCGATGGAGGGAGCGGAGGAGGCAGAATTAACAAGAGGCCCAGGATGGAGCTTCCATGCCTGGGTTTGTAAGGTGGCGCTGGCCCTGGTTGGAGGGAAATGGCCTTTGAGCAGATGCTACTCCTGGTGTCAACTAGCTGGGCCCTGATTGGGAGCCTTCTGTTAGCTAATCTATTAAGCCCTGTCTCGCTGGGGCCTGCTGGGCACCTGATCTGCGGGGCCTATCTAAAAAAATAACAATTAGCAAATTTAAAAAGGTAATTTTAGAGGACGTCATTATTAGACAAACTGCCAGCAACAAAACAAAAGCCTCAAAAAGAGCAATATGTGATATTTAGTTTTTTTTCTGACCATTTGAGCATTTTAACTATTTGATGGAAGACAAGCATGTATGAATTTGTTTTCTATAAAAAAACTTTCTATAAAAAAATAACCATACTTTTTAAATAAAATAACCGTACTTTTTAATTTATGTGGTTTTCAGTTGCACCTCGCTTGAAGAATAGAAGGTGTTAGAGCATACCTCTTAGCATGATCTTGTGTGCACACGAGCATGATCCCTTAGTTTAAATTTTGCATTAAATGGTTAATACTTTAATCACAATAAGTTCTGGAGAGTAGGCAAGAAAGCAATGCTGGTGGCCTTGCCCTCTCTGGCTTAAAGCCGAAACACATCTCAATTCCAATTTATGCCTAATTGCATAGGCAAAACTAATGGAAAATCACAATGAATACAGGGAAATTAATTACTATTTCTAATTTGACTAAACGTCATAAGGTTTTGTACACATTGCTACTTTCTCCGACCAAAAACTGGTAACTCCAACATAAAGAGATTGTTTAATTAATATTAATTTGTCTTTAATGTGCAATTTGGGGCAGGTTTATCTGAAATGAATGCTACCACAATAAAAACCAGCATTTTTAAAAATAAATGATGTGCCAGTCTTCGTAAATTGTGTCACTGCTATTAACCAGACAAACTTTGGCAAATCCAGTGGTCAGTTCTTTAGAAAAGTTTTTAGTTTATTATATATAAGCTGGCCTCCTGAAAACAACTTTGTTACTAGGTAGACAAAACCCAAAAGTTGTGTAAAGTAAGCCAATCAGATTAGACCTTGTGAGATTAAGAAAGTACTTTCCAGGACTGTGGAAAAAATATACGCATTAGACAATCCGTCAGGCATCAGACAGGGTGAAACTAAGATTATTACTGAATAAATATACATGTAAAAGTGGTCCCACACTAAATGAGTAAATCTGCAAATGTTCCTGATTAGGATGTGGATGAGTATCAGAGAGTGAATCACAGGTTGTGATTATGAGTAAGACAGTCAGTATATTAATGACAGCCATTAGCTGGGATCATCTGATGGGTGTCAGCCCCATTGAAGTCACATGCTACTGGAGGTCACGCTTTACATATATTACAAAGTGATCCCCTTTAATTAAATGAGAAAAAACATACTGCCCATGCCTCATAGTAACAGGGTTTATTTATAATTCCCAAACCCAAATGACCAGTTGGTTTAATTTAATAGCAGCCAATAGGATTATACACAGAAACAAATTACCTAAGTGGTTCATTTGGGCAACCAAAATCTTTAACAATAATGGAAACCATGGACATGATGTCTGGCTGTATTATTTAATTACTGCACTTGGTCTCTGCATCTGTTGGGTGGTAATAAACCGAACATGATGCGTTGCCACAAAGCGCAACATGCACCCAGCTAACAATGTCAGGTTGTAAGAATGTTTTCCTAACGTTTCTATTAAGTAACAAAGAACATTAAAAATGTTATTTCAAAAGTTCTATGAATATTCAAAACGTCCATTTTTTCAATGTTGTATTAACTTTGTTGCTTGGCTATAAGAATGTTATTCAAACAATGTTTTAATTCTGTAACGTTTTGAAAATGTTCCACTAACTATGTTAAATAATGTTTTTGATATATATGATATATAACGTTAAAAACGTTCTACTAACGTTAGTAACAAGAATGTTTTTTAAAAACATTGAGAGAACTTTAGAGAAAGTTAGCCAATGTTCTGAGAACATTCCCTATTAGCTGGCCAGTTGTTGTTTCACAGCTGGCCCAGAAGGACAAATGGCTCATCCCAGAAGCAAACAGACCCACTTTCCTCACAGTCAGCATCCTCAACTAGCCAATCAGATCCAGGTCTTGACGGGGTCACGAGTGTGAGCATTTAGTCTCCCTAGAGGACTGCAGATGTCTGTTCATTGGTAGCTCCTGCCTCATATGCTCAAAAACTTTTCGTCTGCTAATTTATTACAAAACATAATAGAAAGGATGACAAAATGAGTAAATTGACAACCATGAGCATAGATGTTTCTTCTTTGATAAAACTGTTAAAAAGTTATACTAAAAGACTGCAAGACAGAAATCACAGAAGAGGTTAAATGTATCTCTTTGTAACCTCCACACCCAGACATACATGACTAAATTTAATATATTTGTAAACACTGTGTGTGCCATTACCCAAGCAACAGATCACAGGTTTGAGAGTGTGGTCAGTGGGCTGGGGGGAGAAAGGGTGTCCTCTCACTTGAGTGATTCTGCAGAATTTAATCAGATATCAGAGGGAGCCTTCAACCAATACATAAGACCCACCGCATGCTAATAGATGTAGCTCTAAATTATTTTCCGCTTTAAAAGAGTTGTGCTTGTGACATGTTGTTTTATCAAGTAATGCAATTATACTACAGCCTTAATATCTGAGCGCTTGTCACTGCCTGGCAATTCTTGCCAACTGCAATCAGAAATAACTCTGTCCCTCCAACTTAATGAATAACAAGTACTAGGCCATAAACTTGTAGTCATCCTCTATCCAATCACATTGTCTTGAGTAATTAAAATGATTAGCTTAATTAGCTTAATTAACCAAATTTGACTACAGGACATGGCCATATGGTGGAGCAAAACAAAGATGGGAGCTAATTAAAGTTAAAATAATGCAGGTTTTAATTAACTCAACCCTTAGGCATCAACATTTTCAAATTTATCCAAGCTGATAATTAAAAAGTCCTCTTGCCCAAGCAACATTTCTTCTCTGAGCTAATTAAATCTGGAAATGAATTAGCAACATGACGCTCCAAATATTAATTCCTGCTAGAAGATGACTTCACTTTCTAATGAAATTAATTAGGTGCACTGGACTTTCAATCAGACTCAGGCTGTGTCCGTGAGCACAGACCCCATGTAATCAAGTACTGGGCTACGGGCCCCAGGGCAGAAATTTACAATTGTAATGAACACTCTTTAACTGTGTGCCTCTCTTAATATACCAAATGAACATGTAGATCTATTTATGCCAAGGGCATCCTCATGTTATGCCAGAGCGGTAGTAGCAACTAGTTAAAACAGCTTTTTAAAAAACCTTGTATTACTTAATTCTGTGGGTACTGCTGAAAGCCTTGATGACTCTATATGTACCAGTTCGATTTATGTGTTTGTGTAGTGTGTGTCTATTTTACATGCATGTCTGTGTTTTCCGGGCAGGGCATGGGGGTCCCACTTCAAGGGGGTCCAAGTAGTGAGACACACCCCGACTTCCTACCCACCTGCTACTGACGTGGCCCATTTCCCTGTATCAATCACTTCTCTGGAACAACACAAGGGCCTCTGTTTGTTTAATGTATTTACCTGTACCGTAGCCCATGTAACAAAGGACCCCATTACAAAGTCTTAATCACACCTCTGAAGCACCCCTTAACTGCTCTTGTGGTTCCATCATGATCACATACAGTATTGTAAGAATCAAACAGAGAGGACCAAAACCAAAACAAAGACCAAAACACAACAATAGAATCCTTTTCTTTTGTCACTACCCTAAGCAAAGTACTATGGAGGGCCCATTAACACACACAGTTATATATTCTTTAACTGAGATCAAAGTCCCATTAAGGATTAAATCAATGCACAAAGTTAAAATAGCACATTTGGATCTGATTTAGTGGGCCTTGTGGCACTTGCGTGCCATGACTTCATAGTTCTTGTGTGTATATAAGAGAATTTATTAGCAACTCTGCTAAAATGCTAAAATACCTTACAAGTCAATAAAACCCTGTTTGTACATTTTATAAAACCTCTTTATTCGCCTGTTGTTTCCATGAGGTTAATTTATATACTCTGTATATCTGTAAAACAAACTTCATTAGCTCACCATTTAAGAAGCTAATTAATGAATTGTTCTGGGCTTATTCTGCTTAAAACAGCAGCATGGGAAGAAGCCATCAAGCCTGAGATGTCTCCTATGGAAGGGCATCATCAGATGCAAATGCTCCTGTTGTGAAGGGGTGACTTTTACAAGCGCGGGCATGAATAAACTATTTCATGACACCATATTCCAGCACAAGGCATCAGCCACTCTGTTTTTTGCCTCTTTCATAGCATCGGACTACAGATTAGCATAGATACAATCTTCAGATTCAAATTACAATTTAGCCTCATTCCAGGAAGGCGTCACTGTATCTGGCATTGCTTATCTCTATACCGAGCCTCAGAGAGGACAAAGTGGATGTCTCTCAAGGATTCCTTTGAATTTATCACCCTTTTTGAGTGTTGTTTTATTACATTTACCATCAGTTGAACCGTGAATCAATTTAGCGACACAATGCGCACACCCAGCTGCTAAGCAAATAGCTAGATGACAAGACAATATTTACTCAAGATTGTGCTTGATTTATGGAAGGCCTTTGTGTTTTTCACCTAAGCTTATGTCTGAATAATTGTCTGAATTCTTGGCCAATTGTGAGCCATCTCATCTAGGTGTTATCCATCACTGTGGGAGACACACAATTGCAGTGCCCAACACAAAGAGCATGACCTGCTTAATGTGCTTTGTCAAAGTAATCAGCCTCGAAATAATGGAGTTCTGCTTATACATCCTCTGAAATGTTATCTAGGGACAACCTACCATGAGACCTTATTTTATAGTTTCACTGACCATAGGAACTTCATCACTTTAGACCTTAAGATAATGTTTATTATAGATCATATTTTGGTCTTTGAGACCAAAAAAAGAGCACTACATTTGTATTTGCTTTGCAGCCCAGGGAATTTTATTGCTTACAGGTTGTCTTTTCATAGCCCAGGGGACATTGGAGTTCTCAGTTATGTTTCATTTAAATATCTGAGTAACTGTCTCAGATGTTTCTCCTAAAATTTTGTAAGAGGAATAAATATAGACACAATTAATACAAATGAGACAATTGTTGATGTTAGAATACAGAGCAATAAAAATGAATGTGGAAAGTATACCTCAGATTAACTGGTTTTCATTTCCACCTTATTTTGTGACCCTGGATTACATTTTTGTATTATTTTAGTATGACATTGTGTGTACTACTCTCTCACATATGGACCTTTAAGACATTTACGAAATTGAAATAATTGTGTTTACAGTGATGATCCTCCACTACAGCTCAGTCAACACAAACATCAAGCGGTTCTGAAGAGCAACCGCTGTTTGATTTAGTGATGTTTAATTATTAATGCATTCTGGTGGCAAATTTGATCTGCTTTGCAAATAAATTCAGATACCGTTATGCTGCATGTTGACAAGCATGGCAACAATCAGAGAACTTGTGTTTACACTAAGCACTGTGAAGCTAAGAACACACAATACTGAAAAATTGGACTACAATTAAGCTGATAAAAGTCTGAGACATTAGTGAATTTCAGATTAAAGGGTACACCTGGCCTGGCACAAACTTATATGTTCCTCTCACAAACAGAATGCTTACATCAGTCAGGCTGCACGTGAGGTACCATTGGAAGCAAGCATTAAGCTTGTTACTCCCAACATCAAAGACACATCACATGCCCAAAAGTAATTTAGGTCTCAGGAAGCCATTTCCTCTCACATCTCCTCTCCTCATACTCGTGTAGCTTCCTATGCTTAAAAACCATTAAAATGGAAAATATCTTCTAGATGTTTAGATGCCCAATCTTTCATTATTTAGGACACTTTCCCACTAAAATGAGAGAAGGAAGGTTTGGTTATCTCAGAACTTAGTAAACAAGAGGCTCACTCTGCTTGAGGAAACAGAAGTGTCAGAGTATGCACCCTAATTATAGTGCAAAATGTTTTTTTATTATCAACAAGGTGCTGCTGGATCTCATAGACAAAAGCAAAAAGGGCAAAGGGGCTTTTGATTATGTGTCTGTTTACAGAGTAAGATTTCTAGTGATCTTTGGCTATTACTCAGGGTATGGTTAGTCCACTACAGATCTGCATCAACTCTACACAAAGAATTACTCAAAATGAATGTGAGGGTAGGTACTTGCATATTAATGCAATGTTAGAGAAAGAAAAATAGATTAGAGGCACCACAGTCCAGCTCATTCAATTAAATAGTTTGGCTTAAAGTAAAGGAGGGCCAAAACAACTTAAGCAAGTATTAAAAGACTGATTCACATGCACTGTTTGTGTGGGTATTGGCTGTGTTGATGTTTAGATTTGAGGTTTGATCTCCTTTCTGATGTTCTCTGGCCCAACATATTTAAGTATGACTGAGATCAGGAGGAATAGTCCATGGCAGTGTTTTCTCCAGTCATTCCTTTTAAGACAGTTCAGTAAAGCTTGCTTGTGCTGAACTTTTAAAGAGCATTACAAATGGCTTAAAGCTCTCTTGTGATGAAGCCTTGTTGAATATTTCTAAGTGATGCTTTTGGAAACTGAGTTAATGTACATCAGCTCTTGTGTAGTTATCTTGTGAACCTATTCTCTGCATATAAGATTTGACAGCACAAAGCACTTGTTCTGCAGAAGCACATACTCACATATACCTGAAGAGAGCAAAGATCCTGCTGTTCTTCTGAGTGTATGCTAAATGTATATCAGCATTAGTCTTTTCAGTAAAACCTTCCCACCCACAGGCAAGTTTAGTGGTCAGTACATGACAAGGTTTAAATCCATTCCTACTAGACACCACTATAATTACTAAAGGAGCAACAGCATGGAGTGCAAACATAGTCAAAAAGATATGTACAGCATATAAAGTCTGTCTCAAAGCAAAAGTTCTTAATCTACAAACTCCATAAGCCTAATTTGTCAGACTGGACTTGTTAAAAAAGAGAGAAAATATTGGTTATTGGTTACCAGTGTTAATGAGGACATCTTTTAAGTCTTGCAGATTGTTTGCGACGGTAAGGGTGGGTGGGTGGGTGGGTGGGTGAGTGGGTGGAAGAGTATGATCATCCTTCGAACACTTAGCGACAACGCCAAAGAGAGTTGCGTTCCTCACCAGTTGTATTCCTGCTAAGAGCCACTAATTAGCACCTTATCACCCGCCAAATAGCTGCATGTTACAGACAGAACCGGCCAGTTAGAGTATTTATAGTGTGGGTCCTGTGATTGAACATTACAATTGTTTAGAAAGAGTTCAGTGTTTTGTGGGATAATGAGAAATGAGCCATGGGTGTACAGCTGAGCTGTTTTACACCACCAACCCTGAGTCTTCCATCCAAACACTTTTTAAAGCAGGTGAGACTATAGAGCCGGGTTTAACCATATTAAGATGTACAGGTATTCAAAGGTTTGATTAAAGAATTTTTATGAATAAAACCCAAAACAATCTTCACAGGAAAACAACATAATTATAGGAAACTTTCGGTCAAGTGCTCAACAAAATACAAAAAAGTTCTCTCTCCTAACCATCAATCTCTAATGAGAATCAGTGTTTTGGAGGAGACCAGCTTTGTTTTGACCTCCCTCACCTCTCAGCATTTGCTTTACACCAGAGCCAATTAAAATCACACCAAAGACACAATTTCCCATAGCACCTTTTCCCCCTTAGCAACAATTACGTCCTGAAAGTAAATAATACAACTTTGTTCACACCCGAGATACGGCCAAACAAATGTTCCTCTGTCTGTCCAACTCCTTTGCTGCTGGTAGGGTTGTTTTTTCCAAGCACGCTGACTAACTGAGCTTAAGATCGTGCACGCACAGTCTGTCTAATTTACAAGAGTACAAATTACATTGGTGACATAATGAGACGAGCTGTGTTTCTGTCGGTTCAAAATGTTCACAAACACATGGTCCGTTGCCTTTGCTTGAAACAGTTCTCAAGAAATGGTTTTGATACATTGAGTCAAAGTAGAACTAAGAAAGTTCTGCGTCTAACAAAGAGAGTGTAGAAAAAGAAAAAAATTTAAATGTGTCAAGGCAAATCTCTTAAGATTAATTTGAGGTGCTCACTACATTGTGATTCCTGTTTCTTTAATTAATTTTAGAATTATTTTAACTGCTTTGCTAATGCATTCCTAAAGGGACAGTACTGCTAGCGATTTCTTTTCTTTTTTCTTTCTTTTTCTAGCGGTGAACAAAAGCTCTACACATCTCTCTTGACATTCACAGAACTCTAAATTTGCTGGTGTCGGCGTGCAATCGTTCATGTCGGGTGAAATTTGTCTCGCTAGAACACCATGTTACTTGGAGATGATTTCTGTGTTTGGTTGAGACAACTTGACAGAAAATCTTTGAGATTTCAGGAATAATAATGATAGAAGCAGAATTAAGTGAGGGGTGTTGGAGACTACATCCCAGCACTTTGAGATACTTTTAACATATAAATTGCTCTTCATCTATCCACCCGCTCTGTTAAATCCATCAAAGCCGCCTGCAAAATGACACTGAGTTTGTGAAGTCATAAAAAGAGAAAAAAATCTAAGAAACCACAATTTTACAATCACCTCCACTTTTTTAAGGACTCATCCAAAAGATGCAGCACCCCTGCGGTGGTCCAAGTCGTTGTTTCAGTGGTGATATTATAGCAAATGAGAAATATCACCACTTATCACCACCAGCATTTTTAGGGTTTAAGCCCATCATGTGTCTGTGTTAGTGACGATATAGGGGTGGAAGCCTAGGCTGATCCTCTTTCCCTCTAATGTGTTTTGAAAAAGCAGTTGAGCTGCATGCAGGAATGAGAGTGACATTTAGTTTCAGTTCCATTTAGTTTTAGTTTTTGTCAGATGATCCACAAAAAAAGCATGTTTTAAAAAGCTAGAACATACTGCTAGATACAAAGGTACTATGAAAGGCAGTAGCAAGCATTTTTTTACTTTATTTGATGACTTTAAGACAAAGAAATGCCATGGCTGAGGGTAATCACAGCCATACTGTACATAATCTGTACAAAAACATCATTGCCAGTGATATTGCATTTATAAAAATCTGTAAGCAAGTAGTTTGTAAATATTGTAATAAGTATATATTGGTAACTTACATTTCAGACAAAATTTGGCTTGTTTGTGCATTTTTTCTTTGCCAACATAAAAAGGAACAAACACAGCAGAACCGAGGACTTGAGTGGAGTGAGAGCAATTTCCCCTCTCTGCTCAAAACATTCTGTAATCACTCGACTCCAACTCAAATTCAGATTTTCCACCCTGCTTTCTATTGAGAAAAACCATGCTACACAGACAAAAAAAATGTTTCTTGATCTGCTCCCCATTCAGCACTGCTCACATACTTTGGTCTGGCCACAAACACAGATCAGCAGACTAATTCAAACAGTCCTAGTGCTGTTATACTAAATATAAGAACTCTTGCAATGTTAAATCCAAACTTGAGGATCCGAATGAATCAACCTGGTCTCACTGAAACATGAAAACATGACGGTAAAGCCAAAAATTTAATTATGTATACATTTTCTATAGGCTACTATTTCATGACCGCAGAACACTTTTACTATAGTTCACAATTTGTAAGCTAATAATGTAATTTAATGTTTGCATTAAATAACCATCTCCATGTATAACTTTTTTAGAAAACATGAGACTTGACGAATGGATGCTTCAACCATTATATTTTTATCTTACATTTACTTTTTCTGATACTACCATTTAGGTTTAGGGTTGGGTGTAGTTCAGGGGTATATTTTGTTAATTTGCAAATTTCTCAGTGGGCGAAGTAATCTCAGTGGGGGAAGTAAATTTCTCAGTAAACAGAGCTTCATCCCTGCAGGCTCAGACTCTGGCAGTGAGATCACTCTGGGTCTCAATGTGTCTGGCAGAGCATATGCGACAGCAAGTTAGGCTGGTGTTGCACTGCATATGATGGCTGTGCCGCTCTAAAGATTTAGTTCTTTGGGCCACCAAACACACAGCTGCTTCTATAAGACACTCTGTGCTGGTTATTGTTTGCCACAGAGACATCTCTGGATGAGCTTGGCTGATATAGGGAGAGGGAAAAGTGGTTTCTCTTTGACTCTTTGGTCTTGCCATCAAGCTATTTTGCACATCTGTACAGGTATTGAGAAGTTCAGAGCACAGTCTCAGGCTTTTAAGAATATATCCCACCTTACCGTCTGTGTCTAAAGACTAGAGGCGGGGCTAGAAGTATCCATCCTCTCATTGGGCAGAGCACAGGAGCGGTGCGATGCTGGGAAAGCAGGCAAGAGGCCAAGAATAGACAGGCTGAGGCTCACTAAGGAGTAAGGAAGTAGTCCTGTCTTACTCTGTCTTTATTTTCTGACCTGTAGTGTTGCATAAAGACTTAAACAGACCCTGAATATTAGACCAGTGATGACTATGACAGCCTATTTAAAATGATTGTTTTTCTCTTATGTTTTTCATATGTGTCTGTTTTACAACCATCCTTGTTGTATTATTAGAGTTTCATGGATCCTTATGAAATCACAGGATGAACCATTTCTTTAACTCATTTTCTTCCACTGAGTTTGCTTGCCATCATGTTTCTCAGCCCTCCTCAGTGTACATTTTGAAGTTAGGTTTCGTTCTGAGACTGCAGTTTCAAGTGGTTGCAGCTGGCATTTAATGGCTGCCCTTGGAAGAAGAGTCCTAAATACGAACCCTCTGAGTTGAGCTGAGTCCAATACGAACCCTCCTCTCCCCTGAAGCTCTCCTGGTAAGCAGAGCTCTAGAGGGCGGAGTCTCCTGTGGTGTGATGGTCAGCCTGTCATTGCTAAACATGGGAGACCCGGGTTCAACTCCTCTATTTAGAACCCCCTGGGTGCTTGGTGGGGGTTTCTGCCTTCATGTCGATTTCTATGTGGGTTTCTTTAGGCAGTTGCACCAGTCTGTCTCCAATGGATTGGCAAAGTTGCACGTCTGTCGCAGGAGGGATGATACAGGGTCCTCATACCTTTCACATTATGGCTGGCAAAGAGGATGGCGTGTTGGATGGTAGCAGCAATCAGCCGACTCCTGTTCTACTGCTGTCTGGGTTGTGTTGGAGTAACACCCTCACTAAAGAGAAGTGAGGGTGAGTGGTGGTGAATGGTGAAGCAAGTGGTGGCAGCCAGTTCTTTTGCTGGCTCCCCTTGAGCTATGGGCCCTGTGGGTCAAGCATAGAGTGGTTTCCTTTCCATAGAGGATATCCTGCTCCCCCAGAGCTCTGCTAAGGGACAGTAGTTTAAACGGTTTAAGACCCTCAGTTAAGGAAAAGAGGACATTAGTTCCAGGTGATTGGGGCCAACCATTATCTAGCTCCCTTCAGATTTTGATAATCTGGAATATGTGCGGAGTAGCACCCTCATTGCTATGGCATGTCCTCTGCCCTTCCAGGACACATGTACTCTACTTTCCGTAGAGCTCAGCCTAGCCTTTAAGCAGCTGGCCCAGTGGCATGCTTGGATGGTGTGTTGACACTAGCCTGGGAGACCTGTGTTTAAATCTAAGGGAAGTCCAGCAGTGTGTGTGTGTTGTGTGTTATTGCTTATGCCTATGATGACTGTGCTTCAGCACCAACTATGTGGCAGTTGGTATTGTGTTCTCCATATCCTGAGGGTCTTACGGGGAGCGTAAGACCTTAAATAGTGAGGGCGCTACTCTATTCATACCAAAGATCCAGCATTCCAAGGGAAGCTAGTAGAACCCTCTGCAGGTACCCTAATATAATCGCAGATGAACCTGATATGCATCAAGCACTGCCATAGGCAAACAAGATTGGTGTAATAAGACATGACATTCACCCTGACGTGTTCCCCATTGCATCAAACCAGACAATTTTGTGTTTCTCAGATTACAGAGGTTACCTATGCAACCAAAAGACTTTATCTTGTTTGTATGGTGGCCGAGAGAGCTCAACACACTGTAAGAACCCACATGCAAAAAGGGGAAAACACCAGCAAATTAAGAAAGCATCTTTATCAGTTTGGCAATGTATGCATTACAAATACTTACAACACAACCAAATACAGACAGGCACTGCCAGTAGCACAGACAACAATGGAAATGTTTCAAGGGGACCAAGTGATTAACCTTGCTGCGACGTGCTTGTTCAAATCTATTCATCAGTGGTGTTCTTAATGCTGCCATCCACAGCATCACAGCTAACAATTTTAGGTTGTAATAATGTTTCCATTAATTAAAAAAACATTAAAACATGGGTTTGAAAGTTAGTTAGGAATGTTCACAATGTCAGTTTTTTTGATAATGTATTATTATGTTGTTTTTGATGTTTTTTGCTTGTAAGTTGTAAGTATATTATACTTATATAAGTATTATATATTATACATATATAAGTATACTATATTATTATGTTATTATAACATTTTTTAATTCTGTACACTTTTTTTTTTAATTCCACTAACTGCTTAAGAATAATGTTTTTTGTGCATGATATATAACATTAGATAAACATTATATATATATATATATATATATAACAATATATATATATATATATCCTATCATTACTGCAAGATCGCTTTTTCATAACTTTGAGAGAACTTTTTAGAGAATGTTAGCCACTGTTCTGAGAAGCATTGATGTCACAAATTGCAACATTTACATGGGCTTTCATGACAGAGGCTTGCTGAAAACAGCTTTCATTCACACAGACAACTACTCAAACAACAGTGTTTCAAAGCGTGTGATTTCTTATCACAAACACTCACAGAACTAACACAATAAAAGTTCATACTTCGTATATTGAAGCTAATAAAGCACTGCCTTTTGATGCGCTAATGGTTTAAATTACATTGCTGTGTGGCCAGATTTACATTCAAACAAAAGCATGTTTATTTTATGTTACAGAAACCCAAATATTCACAAAACTGCCATAATAATTTACAGTTCTTATAGTAAACTAATATCTCCATATCACCATATCTATTAAATATTCTGTAAATATATAACACATTTATGAATAATTTGCATATATATATATATATATATATATTGTTGTTTGTAGATGTCTGTTCAAATCAGCAGCAAAGCTTCACTACTAGGTGTTTGCGACACGTTTCTGTTTTTGCTTGTGTTGTATGTGCAGCATGTGTTGACAAACTTACAATGTTTTCTTAATTTGTTGGTGCTTTTTCTAGTTACATGTGTTTTCTTTAGTTGCAGTGCGCTGAGCTCTCTCGGCCACCATATGTTTGTCTTTTAGAGCCAACAGTTATATTCTTGATGCAAACAATGAAACATCCGAATGCTGTTAAACTAAATAATAGCACTCTTGTATCACAGCTTGTTCAATGAAATTACAGGACAAGAATGAACTGTTTTATAATAAGGTTTACAATACGTTGCCCATCCCCCACTTCACATAATACTGGATGTGAAGTGGGATAGATGTATTCCCACATCTATCCCACTTCATGTATTTCCATGAAGTGGGATAGATGTGGGAATACATCTGTATTTCCAGTGTATCCCACTTCACATCCCACTGGATAGATATATTTAAACAAAAAAAGCACAGGTGCTTTGGAGACATCAGCCTTCTTACTCAGAAGGCCACACAGACATGGTTTTAAAATAGAAGAGACATTACTAGCACACAATTTCCACACAAGCCTGTCCTGCATGATGTACGTAATGCTCCCATATCTTCCCCCACCAGAGCTCTGATTGTTTTGATACTTTTATGAACATGTCCTCAATCATAAATCACCAGGAGAGGTTGCAGCCAACTGCGGACTCTCTGCTCTGTGCTGCATCAGATTACAGGTGTAAGACAAAGTTCTCTTCACAGGCTTAGGCCTAGCTTACAGCACCTAAAAGGTGACTTGATAATATTTGATGTGCCGATAAGTAATGAAAAACTATATAAACAAAACACTGTTGGGAGGTAATTAACTAAACATAGTAACACTACTAAATGCTACCTCAGTTGTTTTCAATAGTTATTAACAATAATTTATATTTATATTATTGTTAATAATTAACAAGCTAATTTTTCCAGCAAGTAGCAGTGTAACGTGACATAATGTGTCACAGTACTGTTCACACATGCATCCCAATGACTCAGTAAGCTTATAAAATTAAAATATGTTCTCCTCAAATCATCCAATCAATCCAAGAATTGTGTTTTTATCAGATTTAAAAACAAAACCAAGGGGACAGGTCACAAGGACTTTCTGCAACGTCAGAACTCAGTGTCATATTGCTTTAAATGACCTCTATGTACATCAGCCCCCATTACTGTGGATCTCCTGATGGTATCTGAGAAAGCCACACATCATTTTTGAACTGTTTAAACACAATGGCTAAACTATTTACATCACAATAAAACAACATTCTGCTCTGGAGTTCATCTAGCTATCAACAGAAAGGCTCAGAGGTCAGATGATCAAATTCATGGTCATGCCACCTCACATGACTCTGCTCTCCAACAGACTCTAGGTAATTTGTTTAATTTACTCATACTAGACAGAGGGTTGAGAACAGACTGTTTGATATTTCAAACAGTCCTCCATTTGCATATATCATGCAATAATATGCCTCGCACGTCAAAGGTCAATAATGATTATGTTGTGGCCACATTGACATGGATACATTAAGAGAAATGATGATACACATTTAATTCTATTACAATAAATAGTTTTGGATGGTGAGCCCAATTATTAAATTCTTGACTTTTGTAGTTCTTACTGCAGTTTTGTAGTTCTAACTATTACCACACATGCTGGCTATATTTCTAGTTGGTTTAATATAAAACGCACTTACTTGCCTTTTAAAGCATGGGTGATTAATAATTACCACCACACTTAATGTTTTACATAAAGATAGGCCTACAGATTTTTACTTTATAAAATCAATTGATCCCCAGAAATGTAAGAGACATTGTACAAATTAATATAAATATTTACATTTTTACGACAAATATCAATTAACAATATTTATTGAATGTATCAAATCAAACCACATAACATTCTTTATGGGACTGTCCTCCTCCCACCAATGGGTAGCTGGTGATTTCCAGATCACAAAATATACATTTACATTTATGCTGTAACAAAGAGTCAGAAGTGTTGGGATCTATTTGCAGCTTTTATTTAGAGTGGTCAAACAGGCAAGGTCAATAGGCAGGTGACAGTAAAAACGGAGACAAGGCAAGGGCAGAACAAGAGACAGACAAGAGGTCAAGGCAGGCAGGAAACAATCACAATCCAAATAGCAAATCCAAATAGTCAAGGCAGGCAGAGAACAATCAAAAATGATAAACAATCCAAGGTAACAACAGGCAGGCAAAAACACAGGGAAATAACGCTCGGTAATGATAGCCAGGGCAAATCAAAACTTTGCAAAGTAAGTGTGTGTCCATGCGGTTAATATAGGCGAGTATAATGAGGTGCAGGTGTTCATGTGTGGCTGTGATCAGTCCCAGTTATGAGGGATTATGGGAAATGGAGTTCAGGGAAAATATTAGTACTTAGGCGAAGGTTTCCTCTGGTGGTGCGGAGAAGGTGGTAGGGGAGCCTCCTCTGTAACAGAGCCCTCCCCCTGCAAGCGGCTCCTGACGCGAAGAGGAAAGCGGCGCCGAGGTCTTCCACGAGGTCAAGGGGCCGGTTTCCCCAGATGCATCCTGTGGAACTCTTCTGAGAGAGTGGGGTCCAGGATCCACATTGACCCAGGATTGTTCCTCCAGACAGTACTCCTCCCAATTAACCAGATATTGGATAACGCCACCCCCGGCACCTGGCGTCGAGCAATTCATGAACTCGATATGCCTCCTTGCCATCAACCAGAACAGGGGGCATTTGAGACCTGGCCCCCTCCTCTGACTCTCCACCCGGACCACCAGCAGGTTTCAGAGATTTTGCATGGGAGTTTAAGACGTAGATTCCTTGTAGATACTAAACCATAAGGGGGTCCAGGACGTTGATGCTGGTTTGCCTGTAGGGTCTGCCATGTCACAGCATGCAGAAGGTGAGTATGAGCTCAATCCCAGACCTCCTCACTGTGTTGGAGCCACTCCGTGACTGAGGGTAGATTGGTGGATTCACCAGACCAGGAGAACAATGGTGGTTGATAGCCCAGGATACACTTAAATGGGGTCATACCAGTGGCAGGTTTAACAAGAGAATTCTGAGCATATTCTGCCCATATCAGGAACCTACTCCAATCCGATTGGCGCTGTTGACATTAGGAGCGGAGGAAACGTATGACCTCTTGGATGAGGCATTAAGTTTGTCCGTTTTACTGGGGATGATAGCAGAACTGGGTATGATAGCTGGACATTAAACTAACATTCACATTAAGACTCACATTAAGATCTGAGGCTAAATCCTCAGGTAATCCATAGAAGTGAAATATATAATTGCATAATACTTCAGCTGTTTCAAAGGCAGTGGGGAGCTTGGGTATGGGAATAAGGTGACAGGCTTTAGAGAATCGATCGATGATGGTGAAAGTGGTTGTGTTGCCTAATAAATTGGGCAAGTCAGTGATAAAGTCAATGGTGATATGAGACCAGGGGCATTGTGGTATGGGTAGTGGTTGTAACAGACCTGCCAGGAGTTTTCTGGGTGATTTTGATGTTTGACAGTTTGAACACTTTTGAACGTATTTGATTGTATCAGTTGATACGGTGGGCCACCAAAAGTTTCTGAGTAGTTGGATAGTGTCTGTAATACCTTGATGTCCAGAGCTGGGACTTGTGTAAGCAGGCGTTCTCGTAATGACTCAGGAACAAAAGTTAGAGGTTAGCTGGGCATTCTGGTGGTGGAGGATCTTGGTTGTTCAGGCTGTGTATCTCAGTTAATATGTCCCACTGAACTGGTTAGAAGGCTTTCGGGAATTATATTCTCTTGGTTGGGTGTATAGTGTGTCTCTTCAGTTTGGCGAGACAGAGTGTCGGCCTTGGTATTCTTGGTGCCTGGCTTGGTGCCATTCTTCTAATGCTAGTGTCATAGCTAGGAGCTCCCGGTTACCCACATCATAACTCCGTTCTGCAGCAGTAAGTTAGCAAGAAAAAAAGGCACAAGGATACATTTTGGCTGGGATACCATAACATTGAGAGAGTATGGCGCTCCGATATACTCCGATGTTAGACGTGTAAACCTCAACAATGAATGGGTGATCTGGAACTGGGTGTCGAAGAATGGGGGCTGAAGTGAATTAGGTTCTTAGTTCGTTAAAGGCTTGCTGGGCCTCGGGGGACCAGGTTAGCTTGGTTGATTGACATTTAGTTAGAGCGGTTAGTGGAGCAGCGTTAGTGCTGAAGTTTCTGATGAAATGCCTGTAGATATTAGCAAAGGCCAGGAAGCGTTGCAAATCTTTAACAGTTTGTGGTAGGGACCATTCCAGGACAGCCATCACCTTCTTCTTGTCCATTGACACCCTGTCCTGGCTGATTATGTATCCAAGTACCTCTGGAAAGAGGTTGTACAATTGTACAATTAGGCGAGTATAATGAGGTGCAGGTGTGCATGTGTGGCTGTGATCAGTCCCAGTTATGAGGGATTATGGGAAATGGAGTTCAGGGAAAATATTAGTACTCAAGCAAAGGTTCCCTCTGGTGGTGCAGAGGAGGTGGTACTGGAGCCTCCTCTGTAACATATGCATTTGGGAGATGCTTTTGAATGTGATTTACAGTGCATTCAAGGTACACATTTATCAGTACATATTCCCTGTTACTGAACCCATGATCGGTTTATTGCAATGCTCGACCAATCAAGATACATGCATCCACCCATCATAAAAGTAATCCATATGACTCAATAAATATCTAATATATAAATAATGCAATTATTCCTTTGTCTCTTTTTTGTTCTCTTTCATTGTGTAATTTTCAGGTATTTTTATTATATATTTTGTGCGTGTATGTATTAAATTTTTTTGTTGTTGTGTGTATTATGTGTGTACTATTGCAAATCCTTTATAACCCTGTCCCATAAGATGTTATCTTTCTGTGTGCCATCTCCATGTAAGCTGAAACAGCATATGTTGCTTAAAATGATTTTGTAGTTTTATCAGTTCAGTCAACCCTTTATTCATAAACCTATTATAAACCTAGTATGCCTAATTGGTTCTATTAATATACGTCCCACACATATTATTTGCAATAATACCATGTATTCTGTGTTGAACGTCTGACATTTGTTCTGTGTTTTATTTTTCGTTGTATATATAAAGTTGATTTGAAGCAAAGTTACATTGTAAAAAGTGCTATACAAATAAAAATTTAATTTAATAGCGTTTCAAGTTGACGACTCCCTAACCCAGCCCCCTACTAACCCTAATGTTGTAACAAATAAGCTTTGTTTATTGCAGTTATCGGATTAAGGCAAAAGTTACTGTAGTGTCTCTTGCTGTTGGTAGGGGCACTAATTTACTAAACAATGGGTCGTATTTCAGGGAACAGACAAACAACCTATATGGTTGTGTGGGCTGAGGGACAGATTTAAACTGAAAGTTTAGATCTGAAATGATCAGATTGAGCTACTGATTGTAATTTAAGTCTTCTGATATTTTGTTATGCAAGTAGACTCAGTGAAACAAGGGAATGAAATTTGGGAACTGCCGTTGCCAAAATGCGTATGTGGTATGCTGGATTAAGGACAATTTCTCTCTAATGCATTAAAAGCTTGACAGATATTTTGGTGGCATGACTACAAAAGAGCATTTTGAGATGAATAAAGAGATAATCTATACAACTAACATCAAGGTCATGATCGTTTTACGCTATGGACAAGCATGTAAATTAAAAATGTTTAAAAGATGTTAACTTGCATTATAAAAAAGATCCATTTTCAATCAACATACTATAGAATTTTATTACCCAAACCTGCCTTCCTTCCTTTTTAGGGGCTTTTTCTTTAGGAGCTTGTCTGAGTGGATCTTCAAACATGTCAAACAGAATGATAGGATGCTCTTTCAAAAAATCATTCACTTTATTTTAGCACAGCGAGGAGACTTTCACTATTGGGCCAAGCGGCAAGTCATTTCACTGAGATAGCCACAGGGTTTTACACATCAAATGCAAATGCTATCTGGCGTTTGTTTAATCCGCCTCATCAGGTAGCTGAGCACAGTGTAGATCAAAAATCCCCCACCGCCCTGGACATTTGGCACTGAGGACCCCTCTTGCCAAATCTGCACTGGAGCTTCAAAGCAATGTGCTATTTCACCTGTGGTTTAAACACAGTATGTTTGTCCACCTGGACCTCGCAGACTGTGTTGAGATGGCCCTATATCTTTATCACTGATAAGCCCAGCTAATTAGTCTTAAAAGACTAGACTTTCCCCGCTGTTAGAAGAGCTGCGTTACATTGAATATTGAAATGTTTTCATATCTGATTATCACAGTGATCAAACATCTGAATCTGGCTTCAGTTATTGAAGTTCATTTTGTTTCATCATGGATTATTTGATGTTCCATTAGCAGATATTGAAGGAGTTATTTTAACTAATACTTGTAATTGTGAACAGCATATAAAATAATATAATTAATATAATAAAATTAATACAGTGCTCCTGTAGCTCAGTGGTAGAGCATTGTGTTAGCAGCGCAAGAGGTCGTGGGTTTGATTCCCAGGGAGTACATTTACTAGGAAAATGTATAACTTCAATGCACTGTAAGTTGCTTTGGATAAAAGTGTCTGCCAAATGCGTTAAAGTAAATGCTCAAATCACAATGCAATATTTATTTTAAAAATAATTCGTAACACAGACCTATTTAATCAGCACATTATATAGCGATAACTACATCAAGTTCTTTAGTTTGATTTGGTTAGGGAGAGGTCAAAGATACAACAAAGACAGGCAAAGAGAAGGAAAAACAAGAGATACTCTGTTCAATGCACAAGAGATTGTCATCTGTGGGTTAACAGCTAGTTATGATGTCTGAGTCCATCCAAGACCCAAGCTGATTACATATTTGACCTGCAGTTTAAGTGAGAGCATTTTTGTTACATTTCCAAGAGGGAAGAGGAGAGTCTGCACTCCATGGAAATTGAAAAGCACTTGAGCCACATCACCAGTTTATCTCACCAGTAATGGAGGGGAATGACATAGCAGGTCATCCCACAGAACAGGCCATGAGAAAATGCATATCAAGCACAGTCCATCCTGAACACAAGCATGCTGTACAGTGCACATGTTTAATTTCATTACAATTTCTGCAAATCACATTATCTGTTGTATTACACACTTCACTAGTGCCAGATTTTCTTATTTAGAAGATTCTATTAAATTATATGGTGTATGATACCTCAGTTTTCAATCACTTACATTTTACCTTAAAACTGAATACAGTCAATACTGTTATGAAAAAATATTTTTTCCCATCTAAAGCACTTGGAGAAATACAGAATGTTTATACCTTATAGCTATTGATCGTTGATATTGGTTTGATCTGGGACTTGACGTTTTTTCCTTAAAAAATAACAAAAATACGTTAAGCCATTATTTACAAAAATACATTCATTTTAATGTCATACTGTCTGTAGTACCCCCTGGGACCTGCTTAAGTACCCCATGGGGTACACTTACCCCTGGTTGGGTTAACCTCAAGAGTAAACACATCACTTCTAATAACAGTAGCTCCACAGAAATGTACTTTTGCTATATTTGAGAATATTCAAAAGGTCAAAGGCCTGTTATTTTATTCACTAGTAAAGTATGTAGGTTAGCGCTACAAAAATGGCAGAGTGCTATGCATTGGTCCTGTAGCAGTAGTTGGGACGTGACCTTTTCATTTGGCATTTGTGCCAGTGTCCTGCTGGAGAACACTGCTGTCAGATAGGCATCCTTGAAGAGGGGGTGGCATCGCCTGCCCACCTGCCTCTCCTTTCTGCTGTGCCATGTGGAGACCCAGATGTAACAGGCAGAGTAATCCACACTCACACACTCATGAAAGTGCCCATCTGGCCCAGTACGCACACTCTAAGCCCTGAGCATACACACACGAGGCATGGCAGGACTGGAGATCATGCCGATGTTAGTGTGTCTGCTGTGACGTTTCCAGACCTCTGGAAGTAGGACGTAAAGGTACACACACAACAAGACACAGATTACATAGGGTGAAGAGAGTGAAGCATATATTCTGGTCACATACACAGAGTTAAGCATATATTTTCTAGAGCCAAAAGTTTGTGGACACCCACACTTGATTGTCGACAATTTTATTTTTAAAACCATTGGTAGGTCAGGCACTTATGCAGGAAAATGGGGCCTGACTACTAGTTGGCGTTTCAGTTCATCCCAGAGGTATTCAGTGGGGTTCAGCTCTAATCTTTGTGGAGGTCAGTTAAGTTCTTCTACACAAAACTCAATAGACCATTTCAATATGGACCTCACTTTGTGCATATGGGTATTGGCACACTAGGGGAGAAAAGGGACCTCCTACACTTGGAAGCACAATTCTTTTGAATGTCATTGTATACTGTAGCATTATGAATTGTTTTCATTAGAATTAAAAGACCTATCCAAATCAGTTAATTAGAAGTTTTGCCCACATACTTTTGGTCTTGAAGTAAATACATGCAGAAAACAAATGAGCACATACATTCCTGGTTATTTCTAACTAATTTACACAATCTGCCTGCAGCCTTGTTTCTGTGGGAAAATTACGGCTGATATATGGCCAAAACACACTTACACTCTCACTCTTATTTGTGTGATATTGCTTTATTATTTATTTCTGTGCTGAATTGTTTTCTTCTCATCTCTCTAGATTTCTGTCATTTAGACAATGTAAATCTGTTCGGTGACAGACTACAGATTTGCAGTGGGATGGCTCGATCTGGAGATTTAAATTTTAAACAACTCAAACATTTGACTGTGATTTCAATGAAGGGGAATAGTTTCTGTGTTGATGCAGCTTCTATTCAGAGAAGCTCTAGATAGAAAATATAACCATAATATAATTGGTCTAGTTAGGAAACATAACCATAATATAATTTTTCATAATGCTGTGAGGGAGCCCCTGCATATGCTCAGGGCACTGTAACACCACAGGGTCCCATATGCCAGTGTGTGAGAGACATTAAAAGTTTGTTTCTGGAAAGATCAAAGATATATGTAAAACATTAATGTTCATAGGGCTCTTATGACTGAGCTGCTGAGCTCCTGTTTGTCCTGGATAACCTTTTAGTTTTTGGTATCTATGTAAATGTACTTTGTTTCTCTGGGAACTGATGGAAAATAGACCTTCCATTCCTTACCCCCTCCTTCACCAAAACCACTTTGTTCCAGTTCCCAAGGTTATAATGCCTGATTTAAGTCTTTGTTAAGAATAAAGCTGAGAATTAGTGTGCTCTTGTAGAAGTAGTGCTCTTGTGTTTATTTGGTTCTCCTGGTGCCGTAAGAAACAGGGATGCCGCAGATCAACTCAGTGGCAGAAGACTATATATAAGACTATATACTGCAGATTATACAGAATGAAATTTATCTACCAGTATATTTTACATCCATACACTAGTGGTTTAAATAAAAAAGCAATCAAAAAGAAAAGCAAGACATGTATTATAAAAAATATTTTTTAGTTTTTTTATTTTGATTTTATCAGTAACGTTGCTGAAAGTCCTCAATAAATGGTCTGAGAATGGTCTCAGGTGTTCAGTAAATCCCTTGAAAATGTCAGACCTTTGAAAAGTGACGTGTAATGCACAATGAATTATGTAAAACTATAATATGGCAAAAGTGCTGTAGTTATTGATTTTGATTGTAGATATGTGCAATAAGGCATTCTTTCATTTGCTACTTATGAGAACAATGTGGCATCATCCATTTCAGTTTGGTTCAGTTTGTCAATCTGGAGGGTGTGCCAGTACCACCAACAGGTTATTGCTTTGACCACTGCAGTCATTTAAATAAGTCAGTCTTGTTCTTTCCTTTTTTACCACAGGTTTTATTCCCTTTGGTCAAATGTAGCAGTTTACAACACTGATCCTCTTCCCTCGCTGCTTACACCAAATGCTTCCTTTCTCCTGCTATGGGTTGTGGGTCCTGAACTTTGACCCCTGCTCTGGTGCACTGCCTCAGGTTGCTGTGGACTTCCTGCTCAGATCTGCGAGGCTGCAGGGCGAAGGAGCTTTGCTCTGCCTTTTGGAATCGGTGGCTGAAGTAACTGCACAAGCACCTTTGAATAAAGAGAAACAAACAGGATGACGTCTTAGGATGAGGTGTTTATAACTAAGGCAGGTACCTCTTACTGCTAAGACTGCCATTGGGTGGATGCTGTCAGGAAAAATATGTTTTTATTTGTATAAATGTAATGTTCTAATTCTCATTTTTAAAAATGTAATTATTATTTTTTTATTTTCTTCCGGTAGCTCACTTGGTAGAGCATTGCGTTAGCAGCAGGGTTTGATTCCCAGGCAAAACATCTACTGACACAAATTAAAACATTAAGTTTCTTTGAATAAAAGCGCCCACCAAATGTGTAAATGTAAAATATTATTTAAAGCTATATTTCAAAATATAACATTATTTAATCAGGCCCCATGATCTGTTCACTATTACAAACAATGTACCTCCCCAAACCTCCAAGTCAACCTCAAACAGACTGACAAACTTGGATTGGATTGCTGTGGACTGTAGGCCAGTGATAGGCTTATGTTCAATTACATGGACAACAATTTATTTTCTACTTTTCTACTTCAGGCAGATTTGAGGGTGAGGAATCAACTTCAAGAGACATATTGTGCCCCTGACATATCACACAAACTGTCACACTGTCACATTTAAGGAGCTGTATAATTACAGAAACAGTTTAGAAAGTGTTGAGAAGAGATAATAAGTAGCAAACTTGAAAGAATCTACTCAGAACACCTTCAGAGTGAGATGCACATTTATGAGGTGAAATCAAAGTGCCAATTACTATAATGGTTGGATGACATCAGTTACACTGCAAACTCAAATATTTGAAAGTGTGATAAGTAAATCAGATGCATGATGCTGTCTCTTTCACATCCTATGCTTCTCAAAAGCATAGGATTTGAAACAATAGTACAGTATTATGGCATTTTAGTGCCAACAATTTTTGAATTAAGTAATATTTTAAGAATGAACTATACTTGATATTTTAGGAGAATAAAGTCAAAATGTTTTAAGAATAAAGTTCTTTGATTAAATTGTATCATTAAAGTTACAAAACAGTAATATTTGAAGGTCAAAATTATGAGATCAAACTCATAGCATAACCACTGCAGTGTCCGGCTACTAAAAAAAAATTGCTTTTAAAATCAGTTTACATTAATGAAGCTGATACAGTGGTTTCAGCCACCCTGCCTGTCATCTCAGTCCCTCTAAAACTAACTATTACAATTTTCTTGAATTAAATAATTTTTTGAACTATTGTAACTTTATTCATAAAACATTGCAACATCAGTTTTACCCGTAATGATCATTAAGGCTTGATTCTTGAAAACTTTTTTCAAGATTTTTTTGTTTTTACATGACACTAAACTAGATTAATTAGGATTAAATGAATAAAAGGTAAAAGTCACATAGCTCTGAGTAGTGCACTTCTGTATTCTTACAGTCATTGATTCAGCAGTCAGTAGTGTATAGACTAACAATGCCATGAGTTATAATGACACACTGGAATCACACACTCGCAGAGGCTTTGAGGGTGATGACAACCAGAAAAAAATTCAGAGAACCATTCTGAGATTCATTTCAACAGTCACTCACCACAACGGTCAAGGGCCTCGCCATCTAAAGAGCAGGGCCACTCATACGTTGCCAGGTAACTTTAAAAAAGGAGTGGAAGTGTCACAACTGAGGAGTGTCATTTAGACAAGATCACTCCCAGGTTACAGTGCACTTCAGAAACATTGATAAAGTGTTTACTTTATCTGGAACTGCACTTAATGGAGTGTCTATGTTTTATTTGATCACTGTTGACCCTGAAAAACATCATCATTGCATTAGAATGTCTCCTGTTTTTCAGCAGCCCTTGAATAATGAAATCCACAAAGGGATTCACAAATGGCTAACCACATTTCAAGAAAATCTACAGATGTCAGATCAAACAGTAATTAGCAAACATAAATGCCCTCTGGCAAAAACACAAAAAAAACAAACAAAGCAATATGTTTATCCATTTTAACGTCAATCTGCGTATAAAGATATTTGTCCTTTGAAAGAGAAACTCAGGAGCAAAACTTTAATTGTTTCACACATTTCTGTTGAAAAGTGCTTGGCAAACTTTGCAGCCAATAAATAATCCGAATCACAGACCAAATCAAGTGTTCTTCCAAACTCATTTTCAAGGCCAGTTATTTGAGGAGTTATCAGGTCCGATCACACAATCCCATAATGCAGGTCTATGGGGACAAAGGAGAGCTCCATTCTCACTGAATTGAAAAACACATTTCTTGTTCTTAACGGTAACTAAGCTGTCAACAGATAAGGAAGTTCACAGTATCGCCTCCCTGGTAATCCATCTCATGATTGCTCCCCTTGTATTTTCTTTCTAAACAGCTTGGAAATATGGTTTGAGGCCTTTGCCAAATGTCACTCCAAATGCTTCCTCCAAATGCTCTCACAATGAAAGACTTAAAATTGAGAAATGGAAATTGGAGCACACAGAAGGAGCAAAGGAACACAGTGTTACTATATGCTAATGGCCGCCATGTTGTCACTTTATCTCAGTATGAAGCCAATTATTGGTCCTATTTGCCGAAAATCGAACAGTTCACAGAGGATTTTTATCATCATTTATCATATGATTATCATCATTGTCATTATTAACAACTTTTTCCTCGTATGCTCATAAAAGAGGTTAAACTACATATGTTTACACCAGTGTCAGCAATGTGCTTTTTGTATTGGGGTCCATAATAATGTTCAAGCCAATGCTTATAACAGAATTATAAAAACATGAAATTTGTTGAAAATAAAAAAAAATCACTATGGAGGTACTTTTTTGGCAATGCTTGAAATCCAACTGTGGTTTACACATGTTGAATCCCTTACAGAGAAAAACCATGAATTTCCCATGTGCATAAACTTGATCCCACGTCAAAAATATCACAATGTTTTACGTATGACTCCATAGGATTCTCTTAGGAATTTGCATGGGATTCACACAAAAATGTTTCACATTTTCACATCTGATAACATGCGTGCGTTTTTTTCACACATTTGTTTTGTGACATGAATTTCACATGTGCAAAAACACATGTGATCAGAACATTTTCCTGTGAATCAAATGTATGGTAAAACCCATGGAATCACATGTGAAATGTGCAATGGGCATGTATATTCCAAACAGGTAGACTTAATGTCAGAATAACTTTTCCTAGGAGTAATATATTAATTTATTTGTGTAAAAAACATTACACCCCCCCCCAACTCCCCCCCCACACACACACACACACAGACACACACAGACATAACACTAACCCTCCCCTTAGTTTGTCTGCTTCCCCTTCCAAACCATAAATGCTCAAAGGAAAATTTTCTGTCAATGCTGATTAAATAATGTAATTAATGACTTAATTAACATTTCTATAATCTTTTTTAATAATCCCAGGCATCTTAATGAGCGATTTTAACCTCTAGGCGCTGACGTATTAAAACGTGCAGTGCTGTTCAGAGTGGTTGAGGGAATTTTCCAGCATGACAGTGAGACGGTGGGACAGAGAGGTGGGGGGTGCAGAGGGCATGTGAACAGAGAGCTCAAGGCCAGTGTCATCAGATTTGCTGTCTATGCATGTTGAGAAACTTGTGGCAGCACCATCCTCACACATCACAGACACAGAGGCCTCACGTACAGTAAAACCTGCACCATCACATCTCAGACATCATTTCTGTGTTTGTGTAATAGTATTTGAGTTCATGTAAACAGCGTGGGCTGCATTCTCTGTAATCTCTATAATGAACGAGTTGCAACACAAACACATATGTTAACAGCTGTCAACAAGCATCCTGTATGGGTAGTCACAAGTGATCTGGAGTGACTTTACTTAGAAATAAATGTGCACACACAGTACAAATTAATTTCAACAGTAAGAATTATAATAAAAATCAAAACTTTGGTTTGAGTATCCTTACCACAACATTTGGCCACACTTTAAATGATTCATGCTGTCAAAGTTTTGGTACAGAATTATGTTTTTCCAGTAATTGTTAATTAGTTTTTTTTTGTTTTTTACTTTTTGTTAGGGGGTTGGAGGTTCAATGAATGAAGGGAGGACTGGGAAAGCTCTGGCCCTTTCAACTGAACCCTGACCATAACCCTGAGTAACTGGTCCTGATAATGATCAGACTCTGCTTGTTCACAGGCTAGGGACTCACGAGAACCTTATTGTTTATCATTGTGTGCTGCCTGAACCTAACAGACCATCAGCAAAGGCATTACAATTACAGACTCTACTAAAACAATCTGTAAATACATTGCAATACACTCTGTGTTTGTTGAGCTTTATGAGGTGGAATTTAATCATCAAGATCAGGAGACACTCTCTTTTGTCATATGAATGCCGTTTATTACTTGTTGGTATATTTGAAGATCAAACAGTGCGTCCTTGAGCCTGAGGGGAATCTGTTTTGTTTCCAAAAAAGCCCTTCATTTTCTAATACCTTTAATGTTACAGCAATTTTATTTTGCATTGCAAAAAAATGTTCATATTAGCACTACACCCCCCTACGTTAATAAGCTATTCTGATAAATAAACAAGTAGTTTCCTAAAATTAGTTAAACATAACAAGGAAAGGTCATAAAGCATGCAGGGAAGAGAGTGTTTTTTCTTTTGTTTTCCTAAACGGTTGTCTTGGGGTGCTTTTCCAAAGGTTAAGATGACACAAGCTCAGATCAGATGCTGTGGGTAGGTGGGAGGGACTGGTTCCCAAGTGGGGCCTCCAGTCCTCCGAGGGTTCTCACTGACAGAGAGGCACCCTGAGAGTAGGCAGCAGGACACTGGCACATAGCGGGAAGCTTTGGCACCATGGGGCAAATCCCTTTCACTGTGCCTCACACACACACCTCCCAACCTCAGAAACATTACAGAAAAAACATGATGAAGGTAAATGTGGGGGGACTGCATAGAAATGACCAAAATGGAAAGAGTGCCAATGAATGAAAGTTAAAAAGAGAAACAGGTTGCTACACAAAAAAATTACTGTGCAATAAAATTGCACCATTACAAGCTACACAAATTCATCTGTCGCTTGATAGGGGTTGTTAAGCAGGTGTTAACATGGACTATAAGAATTTACTACTCAGACTGAACTAAAAAAGTTTGATATGGTGTTGGGTCACCACAAATTGTTCATAGTTAAATCTGGGTTGTGAAACAAGACCACTTAAGGATCACTACACTAAGAGAGCACTAAGGTGGAAGTACCAACCATAGTAAAAATAGGGATATTATGTATCCAGAAAACATTGTATGCTAAGGCAATAGAAAGATCAGTGGACGTTTGAAGCTCCCAAAATAAGGTTTCTTATTCAACACAACATTATTCATGCAACCTGCACTTAATGAGATTTAATGTCAACTTTTTACACAAGGCTGATCTTACACAAAGTATCAGATAGCTTTTTGGTAATAAATAACTCCCATGTAATTAATAAGAGGTGGAATATGTTATACGAACATGCTTCAATTGTCTGCTTATTTGCATAGATTGCACCTGGAATGCAATGCATCAAAATGCCATTCCTCCTGCTAGCTAGTATTCACACACATTTGCACGTGCAGACTGGTGCATAAACACATATAAATATGATTGTGAGACAAATCTTCTCTTATTTTATATGCTGCGTTCTGTATACATTGAAATGTATAAATCAGGTTTCCTTTTGAAATTTGTCTTTGCAGCCATTTTATGAGTTTGTAGTGAAATAGCAAGTTGAGGTAAAGCATTACTGAGTCCTTAGATAGTTGAGAGCTCCAACTGGATATGAAATGATGAAAAGCACTTGGTTTAAGCTTGGTTTTAAAAGGCTCTGTTTTAAGGCCATGCTAATTGCAAACTCAAGAGTCATTGCTTTGATCTGCATGAACAGAAAGATCTGTTTTTGTGTGCGTTGGTTGCCTGATTTTTTTATTAATTCTGATTAGTGGAGACTAAATTGAATTTGAACTGGAAGATAACTGAACTCCACTAATAATCTTAAGGAACAGCTCATAATAAATAACATTAATCTTCAAAATTTCTATATCTTTTAGGTGTTAATTTGGTAGTTTTGGTTTCCCAGATACGTTGGTAGATACGCATTGTCTAACCATTATTGTGAGAAAAGGGTGTGGAATAGTACTTTAAATTAAGTGAAGGCATATTTAAAAAAGTATGTGTAGCCCTCACTCTTTATAGAACTAGTTGTAGCAATACTGGTGACTAATACAGGTTGGATACAGACTGGGAAAGTGTATTTAGTCATTTTAATTTGTAACTATATTTGTTTCTTATTAACTGGGTTTAAAACAACACTTTTAAAGAAGTATTTCCAGGCCTACAACATAACACGATACATACAGTAAATCAGTATTTTATCCTGATGCTTCTCTCTAACAAAGTGTTGTTTAAACATTAACCAATTTTCCATTGTAAAATTACAGTTCATTACTAGTGTGGATAACAACAGTTGGAACAACAGTATAATGGTGCAAGAGCAAATTACCAGCACAGCCACAATATTAATTACAAGTTCACAAGGCACATTTCTCGCTGAAAGAGTGTTTAATAAGAAAACATATGAGCCTTATTTCCTTGATTACAAACAGCCCCCAAATTTTCTTTTTTCCAAACAAAGAAATGAAGGGGGATGGTGTTGGAACAATTACTGTACATATCACAAAATTAAATTTTCCTCATTATTCTGAAAAGCTCCTGAAGTGGTTTTGTATTTGCATCAGTGTTTCCACAAATATCATCTTAAATGTACACAATTTGCTGAATGACTTCAGTTGTGGAAGTCAGGCTACATTTTTATTTCTATTATGGATACAGAGCTGAGCTGATCATGTTTATTTCAGGAGTTTAATGCATTATTTACAAGTCAGATGCTAATAAAAGCAGGCTGCTCATTTACTAATGACTTGAAGCACCCAGAGCATTTTTCCAATTACTTATATTATAAATGAAAAACACTCATATAAAACTTAGCAGGATAAAGAGAGAGAGAGAGAGAGAGAAGAGATGAGGGTTAGAAAGCATGTGTATCCTGTTTTTCGGTTTAATTGAAACAGTTCAAAGATTAGTGTTCAGTATTTAATGGACAAACAGTTAGGAATCATATACAATAAATGAAAGCTTGTCTTAGAATAATAGCTAAATGAATGGCGACACATAAGAGCAACAGGGTAAATCTGCTCCTTTTCACAAACTCTGGATGACCCGCTTATTTCAAATCTTTATAAAGGCATTCAGAAGCACAGGAAGAGAGCTGTTGTCATATGTTGGAAATGAATGTGTTTATGAAGCTGTTCTCTGAGGAAAATAGCACTTCAGATTAAATTTGTTTTCTTGTCAGTTGTTGACAGGACGAGCCAGGCAACTTATTACTGTTCGATCAGAAAATGGACAAAGATATAAATTACAGTATGTTTTTTCAGTGAAAATGAAAGGCATTACATAGTGGATAGTCAGATAATCAGAAATGAAAACTATTCGCTATTATTGGATATTATTGGATATTATTTTTTTGAGTCAGGGGGAAAGCAGGTGAAAAGTTTTGGAGTTATACTGCCCAAATGGCTGAAACACAAACAAAGACAAAAAGTGAGCATTTTTATCACTGTTGCAGCTTTTACAGTAATGGATGCAGCTCTCATTTATTGATTGTATGGATTCTTTTATTCTTCAAAATAACTTACAACTTATGTTTCATGTTTATCCAGATTTGATGTTTTCTACAAAAAGGAACCTAAATGAATTAAGATCTAACCAAACACACAAACACAAATTCCTAGATTCAAAATATCTTGGAAAGGGTAGTGAGAGAGTTATTTCCATTGTGTGAATTATACTATAACTTTAAGGATGACTGACTTTTGTAAAGAGGTTTCTGTAGAGTTTTGACTGCACTGTTTTGATGTTTCTTGAGCACCCAAGTTGTATAATGCCACTAACACATTCAATTGTCAAATATATTTGAATCAAACATCAAAAATAGAGTAACAAATGATAATGAAGTTACAATATTTATGTTTTGTCAATATATTGTCCAATAATGATGCTTCATGCAATATGCTCTAGCAGCCTACTGTACTAGTTATCTTATTAATTTCCATTTAAAACTAGTTAAACAATGACCAACTTTTAAATGTAACCTTTGAAAATTAGTGAAACATTTAAAAAGCCTGTTGAGACGTATATGTACTTACATATATGTACTTGTATATGTTTTACTTTTAATACTTCATTTTGTTTTAATATTCTTCTGTGGGTTTTAAGCCCTAATTTAAGGTGGGGGTCAAGATCAGATACTACTAATTACTGATTACTATAACTAATTAGTAATCTATTAATAATGACATAAAATCTCTTAATAATGACATAAAAAATGATCAGAGATAACAAATTCCATAAGTACAATTCTTTACTTATTTACTATGCTTTCTTCACTGGAATATGAATATTACAATTATTATCAAAATAATAAAAAATAATCAAAAATTAGTGTTTAGTGTTTTTGTATCAAGGTCATTTTAATGGGCTTATTGAAAAGTAAAGTCTAATGTTTAGACTACCAGACAGTTAATTGGTCTGGCTCTGATTTATGTGTCATATGACATTTTACTAATAACATCTAAAAACATCTTAACATATTTACTGCTATGTTAAGCTTGGGTACTGAATTTATATATATATATATATATATATATATATATATATATATATATATATATATAATGTATGTATATATATATATATAAAAATTAATGAATGAACGAAGGGGAACGGCAATCAATATAGCTTTTAATTTTACACCTCATTGATCATGTCAATATCTTGCACACCTTCAGCAATCAGTGGGAACTGATTTCTAGATTTTCAAGCTGAGTGTGTATGACCTCTGAGCTTAGAATACTAATATTTCATATCTACTATAAAAGGTAAAAAAAGATTTGCACATGCAATTCCTCATCAGCTAGTTCAGCACTTTCTCATGCAAAGTGATAATAAAGAAACAGGCTTTGTGTAACACACAACATGTATAACTAACTCACATAGGCCACATACACAAGCATGGGCAAAAACAAACTCAGGATGTAGAAACTTTAGAGCGACCTCATTTCCCAACAGTTGTTTTATTGCTGTATATAATGGGATATGTAGAGAAGTAAATTAAGAGTGAGATAGTAAAAATCTAATCAAATTGATCTCAACTGTAATCAAGCATTAGTAATGACTTGAGGCAGCAGTGGCCTGTAACAAATACGGAAACCAAACACACACACAGATACACACACACACACACGTATACAGCACGCACATACATAACAGCCTGAGATGCCATCTGGTCATGCTGAAATATGAAAAGGCCTATTTAATACAACTCCACTTTAAACACACAGATATGTGTTATGTGAGGAGAACGAATGTGTTAGCTGAAGCAAATAAAACAAAACGAAAACCAGTTGGGGTCTCATTCTCTTATGTCACAATGTAGTTGGATTATGCAAATGGTGTTAGATGGGTTATTGTCATTTCTATAATTGGACAGCCATAGATTTCAACCCTGAGCCTCAATTCCTTAATTAATTTTAGCCCCTACCCATCTCTAAAAGAGGTTGAGAAGAAACTTGAGTGTTACTCAGAGCGTTCTTACCCAGCTGTTAAGCCACAAGTAAGGTATCAACAGAGCCTGAACAGTACTCACTTGATCAACAGGACTTCACTAAGAAGGCCAAAGCAGATTGCAGCTGTCTTGAAGAGCGTGTGTGGTGGGGGATTTTTAAAAGCCGTCATCATTCGATATACCACATATGGCACCAGAGCCACCAAGAGAACAGCAATTGCCAGAATAGACCAGGTCTGCCACTGAGAGGCCATTGTTCGCCAGGGCGCATATCTCTGCTGCTGATACTGCGGGACACACAAAGGAACTTATGTTAATGAAGAATAAATTAAAAGGAAGAAAAACTAAATGATGTTTACTGTATTCCAGATTAATATGCAGAAACATGCTATAAAGAAGTAATCCATTTTTAGGTAATTCTCCCAGAAAAGTGAAAAAGATTGTTCTGTTGGTATGAGCATCCTGACCAGCATGACACAGCAACACTGGCTCAAGATATGGCATAGGGTGCAACTATATGTTTGGCTGACCAGGAGAAGATGGAGAGGGTGAACCAGAAAACCTGTCTAAAAACAGTCCTTTTCTTTCCTGATCCTAAAGTTTAAAAACTGCATGTTTACTGTTTATGGTGTTTACTTTAGTCTTTTACAGGAAATAAGGTCAAGAAGTAAAAACAAATTAAATCAGGCAATAGTGAGTTCAAAAGCCAGTTAAACAATTTAAGTTGTTTCAGCAAATATTTCTGTGATTTATTGAATAAAAGCTTGAATAAAAGTTGTGTGCTGCTGTGTTTTCATGCTGTGGCCTGAGGTCCTAAGATATTATGGTTCCATAGAAAACAAGCAAGCTGCCTTTGTGAGGCTAAACATTTCTCCTGACTACAGCTTGTGGCTGTACACCTATTCTTGCTCTGTCTCTCTCTCTCCCAGCTTCAGGCATAGAGAATTCGGCCACACATTGAAGTGTGTGTGTGTTTTTGCACCCTCAGGCACTTTGACATTTTGTTTTATACCCTGATTAATATTCTGTATTAATATTCTTGCCATTTACCAAATTAATATCTGAGTTGGTAAGAAATTTAATAACCAGTATTTACACTGAGCAAGTACATGATTAGATAACCACATCCTCAATTTATTTTAGAAATACATAAAGCAAGCAGCTGTTGTTTTTCAAATGAATTGTTGTAGACTACACAGAATTCTCACCAACAATGTATTAGTACAGTGCTGAACCCTTCCCATTTTTCAACTTTGTTATGTTGCAATCCGATAATCCCATCATTTAAATTCATTTTTTCTCATGAATCTACACTTTTTACCTCATCATTACATAGTGAAAACAGAATTTTAGACATTTGTTTTAGAAATTGCAAATGTATGAAAAAAGAAAAATCTCTAGGTTATGACTGTAATCCTTGTTCCCTGAGAAGGGAATGAGACGCTGCAATGTCAAAAAGACAATTTGGGAAATAAAATACTCATTGCACCACAAAGCCTAGAGCTATCCTGGTGTAATGCCTGTCTGGGCACAACTAAGGTAGAAAGGACACAAGAACCCACATGGAAGAACGGTCTAAGTTACTGAATGTTATAAAGGTATGTGGGGGTATGTGCATCACAGACCTCCTGTAGGGAGACACCCCCAAAAAAGGGCTTTAGAGGAAACCACTCCCCTAGTGGAGGGGGCCCTAACCTGAAGAGGGGAAGGCAAATTGTGCACCTTGTAGGTTACAGTTGTTGCCTCAACAATCCAATTGCTAATGGTTTGTTTAGAAGGGGGAAAACCCTTTTTAGGAGACCTGAAACACACCAACAACTGATCAGATATTCTCCACTGTGAAGTCTTTCGCATGTAGGCCTCCAATGCCCACACTGGGCAAAGTAAATGCAACTTTCTATGGTCAGCTGACTCATGAGGTGGAGGATGGAAGGCTTGATGTACCACAGACAGTGCCACATTTGTCAGTACTTTGGGCACATGACCTGGCCTAGGGTGGACAATGGCCTTGACCCTCCCTGGAATGAACTCCAGACAGGAGGGAGACATAGAAAGTGCCTGCAAGTTCCCATCCCTTCTGAGGGATGTAACAGTCAGTAGAAAGGTCATCTTAAGGGATAGAAACTTCTCTGACACCTGGTCAATGGGTTCGAAGGGCTCCAGGAACAGCCCCTCTAGAACCACTGCCAGGTCCTACCCCAGTACTCTAGACCAGATGGGTGGCCTCATCCTCCTAATGTCACAAAGGAAACTAATAATTAGATGTGAGCTTTTACAGCTCTGGCTGGGGGTGGTGAATTAGAACCTTGGCCTGCAATAGAAGGTCCTTCCTAATACGTATCTCCCAAGAAGGGCCTGCAAGGAGCACTATGAGGTCTGAAAGCCAAACTAGGCCAAGGACGGCCAAAATGGGACTACCAGGAGAACACTGACCCCCTCCAGGACCTCCAGCACCAGAGCAACTGGGGAAAAGCATACAGACCATGGCATCCAACCCCAACAACGCTGGTTGTGTAAGTGACAGTGACTGTTCTTCTCAGATAAGAACAAATCCACTTCCACCTGGCTGAACCTCCTCCAAATGAACTCCAACATTTGGAAGAACCTGATGCGCCAATCTGCAAAGAGGGCACTACCACAGGCCTCCCTGATGATTTATATAGATGACTGCTGATGTATTGTCCATATGGACTAGAACATAATGGCCCCTGAAGTTTGGGAGGAAGTGTTTCAACGCTAGTGAAGTATTTCAAGTCGTCAATTATGTAAGTGGCATGTTGATTGTCACAATCTTCCATAAACAATATGCACACAGAGTCAGGCCTTGGGACAGGAATCATGTTTTTTTTCTGTATGACCAGGCACTTGTGTATGACTTTGAAGTGATATGGGTTTGTCCTCAAGGAAAAAAACCCTGCTCCTGGTTCACCACTGTGGGGGTCTCATGAACAGCAGGCCAAAAGGAATTGGACTCTTCTGCCATAAGCCCCAACACCCTCTGAAAGTGTTTCAATGAGATGGCTTGGCCTAGCCTGATCCCGGAAAAAGCAGCCAGGATTGACTCAATACAAATGGGAGACAACTATGCCCACATTTTAGTTGAGTCCAACACTACCTTAAAAGCATAATTCTCTGGTGGTAATTCTATTCTTGGCATTAAGCCTCAGCCCCAAACACCTCAAATGGCCAATGCCAACATCTCAACTGCCATTTCCTCCGACTGGGTTAAAATAAGCCAATCATTGATGTGGATGCCCCGAAGCCTCAGTGTAGACAGAGCTACAACCATACATTTTATGAGGGTCAGACCTAATGGAAGAACACGATATTGGCACACCTCCTCCCCAAAAGTGGACCTCAGGAATTTGCTGTGTGAAGGAAAGATGGAAATATGAAAGTAAGCGTGATGATTGGTTCATCTTGATGAACCAATCCTCAGATTTTATTTGATTCACAATAAGTGGAATAGTTAACATCTTGAAACTGAATCTCCTCAGAGAACGGTTCAGATGCTGCAGATTTAAAATCAGACACAACTCCCACCCTTCTTTGGAACTTTGAAATACTGGCTGTAGAACCCGACTTCTCTCTTGACAGGAGGAGCAAACTCTATGGCCCTCTTTGCCAGAAGAGATTGCACTTCTAGCTTCAACAAATCAAAATTGAGCTAATTTCATACATGCTTCAGACTGTGATATGCTGACTGCAATTCCCAAAGTGTTGTTTCATGGCATAGCGCAAGTTCCCTCAAAGAGAAACTGAAATATCACATTGGCATAAATAATGAAAAATTCAGCTCAGGTGCAACTGCATGCAGAGCTCAGAGGCAGGATTGTAGCAAGGCACAGATCTAGAAAAGGCTACTAAAACATTTACATTTAGTCATTTAGCAGACACTTTTATCCAAAGCGACTTACAAAAGGATGAGAGCATTGAACATTTTGCCTTGTGAGCCAACAAGCCAAGTCTACAGTTACATTTACAAGTGGACATTGTATTCTGCTACTATAGACAAGATGAACTAGAGACAAGGAGATTTTTTTTTGTTATAAGGAGATAGGATAGAGCATTAGGGATTAGTCAGGTGTCTGTGAAACAGGTATGTTTTGAGTTGTTTTTTAAAGGTTGTGATGGTCTCAGCGGATCGGGTGGAGGCTGGGAGTTCATTCCATCACAAAGGAACAGAATAGGTGAAAGTTTTACAGATTGATTTGGTGCCTTATTGTGGGGGAACAATCAGACGTTGCTCATTGACTGTCCGTAGCTGGCGGGAGGGGACATATGTCTGGAGGAGTGAGTTGAGGTAGGAGGGAGAGGTTCTGGTTACTGTCCTAAAGGCAAGCATAAGAGATTTAAATTTGATGTGGGCGGCTACAAGTAGCTTGTGGAGTAAGGTCAGGAGAGGTGTGACATGGGCTGTTTTTGGTTGACTGAAGACCAGATGTGCTGCAGCATTCTGGATCATTTGCAGGGGTTTGGTGGCATTGGCTGGAAGGCCAGCCAGAAGGGCGTTGCAGTAGTCCAGCCTTGATATTACAAGTGCTTGGACTAGGAGCTGTGTTGCATGCTTCGACAGGACGGGTCTGATTTTTCTGATGTTGTAAAGCATGACAGAGAGATTGTTGCAACATGTGGAGTGAATTTCAGTTGGTCATCAACATATAAACAACAATAAAAACATTCTGCTTCACTGAAGTTTCTAAAGAGCACAGTGGCCTCCATAATTCTCAAATTGAAGAAGTTTGGCACAACCAGGACTCTTTCAATAACTGGTCACTCGGCCAAACTGCGCAATCGGGGAAAAAAGTGCCTTAGTAAGAGAGGTGACCATGACTTGATGGTCGTTCTGACTGAGCTACAGATATCATGTGTGGAGATGGGACAAAGTTCCAGAAGGACCCATCACTGCAGCCCTAAAAACCTGCATGGAGTTTGCAAAAAGCACCTGAAGGACTCTCAGACTATGAGGAACAACATTTACTGGTCTGATGAAACTAATATTGAACTCTTTGGCCTCCATTCATTATGTCTAGACGAAACCAGACACTGCTCATCACCTGCCCAATACTATCCAAACAGAGAAGCATGGTACTGGCACACAGATATGTAAGGTACAAAGATATTCTTAATGAAAACCTGCTCTACAGTGCTCAGGACCTCAGACCAGGCCAAAGGCAATGACCCTAAACACATAGCCGAGACAACTCAGGAGTGGCTTAGGGACAACTCCTTATAAATATCCTGGAGTGGCCCAGCCAAAGGCCTGGCTTGAACCCTATTAAACATCTCTGGGGAGATGATCTCCATCCAACCTGATTGAGCTTGAGAGGATTTGCAAGGAAGAATGATGGAAAATCTTGGTTTGCAAAGTTTACTGTGTCATACCCAAAAAGACTCAAGGCTGTTATTGCTGTAAAGGTGCTTTAACTAAGTACTGACTAAAGGGTCTGAATACTTATTTAAATGTGATATTTTAGTTCTTTCTTTTTAATAAATTTACATATATTTCTAAAATTCTGTTTTCTCTTTGTCATTATGGGGTACTGGGTGTAAATTAATAATAAATAAATAAATTTAAACGATTGTAGTATCAGGCTGCAACAACAAAAATTGAAAAGAGTGAAGGGGGTCTGAATAAATTCTGAATGTACTGTATATCTTAATTCCTCCTACAACAGAAATATCAGCAGTATTAACAATCATTCAGCTGGCGAGCTAATGACTCTTGATGTGATATCTGGAACAGTGTTTAATTAGTGTCCCTGCCTCATCTGCAATTGCATACCAACACCTTACTTGTGTAAGAGCAGCTGTTCATTAATTAGATTCTTTGTGGCAAGTGCCATTAAACTATCTGCAATGTTTAAAGTAGCATCAAGCTGCAGTAAGTGCTTTCCTGATAGGGGAAGGCATTCGTCTTCATTTCTCACCCTCTCTGTCTGACTCTGCCCTTCACCCAAAAGAGAAAGAAAGAACACTGATACGATTCAGCCTGGACAAACCCTGAACTTTCACCAGCTTTTATATAGCAGTGAAGCTAATTAATTTACAGAGCTAAAGTGGGTGCACACTTGTGGAGGTATTCGGGAGCTACCATGATCTAAGCCTTTGGCAGGTCTCTGCACACATAGCTACAGATACAAACCAACATGTGGACCTTTTCAGGGTCTCATTGTGAAAAACAAATTAACATCAAAGCCGAACAAACATACACAGGACAGATTCCTACAGCAAACAGATATGGGCAGTGGAAGGAGAATACTTTTCCTTCTAAATCTGTCCCAAAAGCACACAGATACTTTCTGAATGAGCTTTTCTTCCTCTCTGTGGTTTTAACTACACTGTGTACCTGTGCCCCTGTGCCAGCATAATCTTCATCCAAACAGGCCTCCTTCACCTGAATATAAACACTAGTCATTCTGTACTTTAGGAGTGCCTTCTCATCCTCTGGGGTTGTTTTACATTATTAAACTCCAGGTGTAATATTAGGTTTTATTTAGTTAGGAAGTGTATGTGACATTTGTAGCACAACATAGCACCTACATAGCCCCACAAGATTATCCCAAGACTGATTACAAAATTAATGACAGTAAATAAGACTGACTGACTATAAGACTGTTTATAATAGGGGGTGTTTTGAGAACATTTAAAGAGGTTTTTACATAACCCAAGAATAGGGGACATTTAAAAAGTATCGGGCCTGTTTGGATCGTCATGCTTTCTAATGCTCTCTATGTAGTGTTTTAATTTAGTTGATATTCTTTACCCTCATGTAGCTCTTTGCTTAGTTCCAGATCAAATTCAGGTCTTACTATACATGCTGTGGTATGTTATTTTCTTAAAGCTGCAGCATGTCGTTTTTCTTCTATTACAGTTTAATATAACAATAAGTAGTGTGGTGACATTGCGTCCTATCAAAACATTACTTTGAGGAACCCAACCAGCCCAATCAAGCATAGCTGGGTAAACCAACAGTGCAAAGTATCTATTTTCCTATTTTCATATTATTTTCAGTTCTACTTGCTGATGCCAATGAAGCAGAAAACACACCAGAATAAAATGTCAAGGTGGTCACATTAGGTCAGATAGAGTGTTACTTTTCACCCAAAATAGTCATATGTTGAAGTCAAAGATCAAAATATGACCAGGAATGCTCAAGGAATTAAAAAAAGAAATAGCTTCCACTTTTTAAATGCACTAGTGTGACAGTATTGCTACTCTAAATGACTATAGACTGAAATAGCCCTGCTTTTATTTGTACACCTTAGTTTTTTCAGAGAAAATTTCTGCCATTGTGCTTAAGCTGAATAGATACAAGCAACTGAGATGCTGCTTTGTTAAAAAAGAAACATATTTTCCATCATATAACAATAATGGACGCAATTCCCAAGGTAAAAGCTTTTGAGAGCTAATATGTTGTTGAACAATGCAAGACTTCTAATGGAAGGACAGTAAGAGAAGGGAACCGCAGAGGGGAAGATAACGGTTTAGAGAATGGGTCAGTCCCTTTGTCTTAAATAATCAGGGACAAAATGGCAGGGCCTGTTAAAAGTTTTTTAATGGCTCTGCACTGAAATGGAGCACTACTGTGCAGCTGTTAGCCTTGTATCTTTATCCTCTCAGTATGCCCCTGAGCCTCTGTCATATTTGTATTTAAATAATGGCTCTATCAAGGCTAAGGAGACTCAGTTTGGGTTAAAAGCACCACAAAAAGGGTCAAATAATACAGCTGGAAAATTTGATCATCTTGGAAGCCCCACAAACCATAACCCCCCTCCTGAAATATCCTCCTGATAAAAAAGGCTGTGTTGTATAAAAAACAAAACTTTGTTTAAAGACAGAACATCATAGGTTTTTCAATTTAATTAAAAAATAGATATAGTAATAGTATCCACAAGCATTGCAATTCTTGCATCACAAGCAGTGAAGAATTTTCTTTTATAGGATTGCAATCTAATTATTATTTGTGCTTCTGATATATTAAACATAGAGCCTTCCATATATATTTACTTTAAATACTGTCAAAATAAAGCAATCCTGATTATAAGATCACCTTATTAAAGACAATTTCCTGTGAGAGGGAAACCTTTTGATATACATCCACCACAACGGCAAGGGCTCTTCTGCTGTTTTAACAATCATAACATCACACGTGGTTTGAGTAAACCAGTTGGTTGCTTGTGCATCCAACATTTAAATACAACAAATTTAAACCAACTGTAAGAAGACACAGATTAGCTCTAATGGTTAATGAATGTAAAAATTCTTTCAGCTTTTGATACATGACCTTGTTACATTTTGTAAATACATATGTACAATAAGGCGGGTATAAAGGACAAATGACCTGGACCAGGCATCTGTAAAAGAAGATGCTTTATATGTAATTAGGTATTCAAAAGATTGGTGGATAATTAAGCATCACATTATCCCAAATTGTGTGAATTTGTATCATTTTGTGATTAGTAGGCAATCCAAGATAACCATATAGTTATGCTTGTTGTAATATATTAACTGCTGGTTAACAATCACAGACAGCATCTGTGTTCATCACCTCTTAATGTTTTATGAAAATGACCTTTAGGAGCCATTCCAATTAATCAATTAGATGACACCCCAATGCCTATTGGGGTTATTTAAAATCCAACATCTTGGAAGTAGGACACTACAGATTCTTCTACAATCCATATTGTTAAGGCAACCCCAATACATTTCTACATTTGTGCATTATATACATATGACATCATTTTTTTGGAAATGCATTTCACCCAGAGGGCCCACTAACTACACATGTATTATAAATTTGTTTCTATATTTAGAAGATGTCCCATTTACACATGATCAGGCCTGCACACAGTTGATCAGAGGTCCTAAGAAAGAGGACAGGACCTGAAGTGACCATTTTGTTATTTTTATGCTAATTTTCCTGTATGGAGAATAATGATGGTACTGAAGTTCAGTTGTTCAGAAGTGGGTGCTGAACATTTGAAAAAAAAACATTCTAAAATAAAATAACAGTTAGCTAATGGCTGTAATGTAAATATTTTTTTTTTTTTTGGGGTTGGGGTGTTTGAATGGAAGGGTGAGTTGAGTTTAAAAGTATTCCTCTTTCCATTTACCCAGTTCCAATCAGAAGCAGTGAAGTGTTACAAAAAAAAAATATTTTCAACATTTTTTGGTCAAAAGACAGTTCTAAGCAATTGCTTTCCGTAATGATTTACGGTTCGTTAGTCAATTTAATTTATAATTGAATTGGACAGATGTGGCTAAGCCTAACTCCCTGTCTCCAAAGGATGAGAGCATGTTTCATTCAGGCTATTCCATTAACATCAGAGGCCTATGGAAAGCAATCCCTGAATGCACTATGCTGTGCTTGAATGTGTGTATAGTTGTTCTGCAAAATATACCACACTAATGCAACATATCTGAGTCCTATAAAAGGCTTTTGAGAAACACAAATGACAAATTTTATGACAGTTTTGGTTCATTTATAAGCAGTCTATCATAAAAAATAAAAATAAACCTTAAGTCAAATTAATTCAACAACTGGAAATGCCTTGTTAAGCCACCCCAAAGCACAAACTTCCACCCTTTAGCAAAAATGCCCCACAACATTACCCATAAAAGCTAATTAATTCAAAATTATCCCCCCAAAATGTACTCCTTACGAACAAAACAAGCTTTATAGTCACATTACAACTTTCAGATTTTTTCCAGCAGCATTACACTGCAAATGTGTTTTTGTCTTGCTTTCCAGTAAAAATATCTGAACAATTACAGAACAAGATACATTATATTACAAAATTACATAAGTTTTTCAGAGAAATCTAAGAAAATGTAATGAGGTTTATGCATGAAACAAAATGAATCTATATGAAAATAAGGCAAAAAACTTGTTTTACCCCTGGAGGAAGTTCATTTTTTCTTACCCTATTCTCAAATAGTTTTTTTCTTTCATTTACATAGTTTATTTTATCATACTGCTTCTGAAGTTAAGGTGTCTTTTGTGTTAAGTGTGTTTAGTTTTTGTGAAAGAATAAAATACTGTGTAAAAAATTATTTTTTGCCGTGTGCTGAGTTTTTGTCAGAAAGATGCAGGGGTCCTCAGAGGGCCACTGAAATGAGCTTGCGTGTTGTTTGCAGACTGGCAGTTTAACGTTCCTGAAGCATGAGAGTAGAGTCCATTAACTAATAGAGATTAAAAGCCTGATGCCTCTCATCCTCCCACGGATTACACTTCCAAACCACAAGACTGATTGATGAGAACCAGCAGGCTGCCTGGAATCTCTGCTTTCATTAAGGTTTCCCTTCCTCTTTTCCTCCACCCACCCATCTCTCCATCCGCTCCGCTATACCTCAGTCCATCTCTGTGGGGGAGATGGAGGTAAACAGATGGAGTGATCTAAAGAAGGTAAGTGGCAGCAATTTAGCATGGGCGCTATAAAGGTTCCATGTCATTTATGTCACCTGATGTGATCTATACTAACATGAAAGAAGTCCACCTATAAGTCACAATCTGCTTTATAAAGCTTTGTTTCAGGATATCCTAGCATAAAGTTACACCGATTTTAGCATATAGAGAACTTGAGTAAACAGAGATTAAACCAGGGGTTCTCAAACTTCATCCTTGGTCCACAACCCAGCTTCCCAGCAACCCAGAGACCCCACATCCCACATATGTAACTGTAATGTATCTGTGTTGTTCTGGTTATGTCTTTTATTTTGAAATATCAGATCTTGTTCTTTTGTAGTTCTTTGTTTATGGCTATTGTGGTTCGTTTGAGTTTCTCCACCTTGATTGTATCTTGTTTCCCTGATTAGTCTTGTTTATTTAAGCCCTTGTTTTTGCCCTTCTCTTGTCAGGTATTGCTCTACTTAAGAGTAATAATCGAAGGCTACTTTAAATTGAGATTCTGATTAAGGTTCCAGGATGTAACCCGTGTGCAACAGAAAGGCCTTAGCCATCTGGCACAACACAGAAAATGTGTTGACACCAAGGGAGGTGTCCCAATAGAGGCTCTATCAATATGCTTAATGGCTAGCCAAAATGATGGCCACATAAACCTTAAGAGTAGCAGGGACCAATCCTGCTGAAAGATATCTTCTTGTTTTCCTCCAATTCACCTGAACCTGGCACACAATAAAACAAACAGGCTTTTTGTTTGACTGAAGACAAAAAGCTGGTGATATGTTTTGCAGCCACCTTTTAAAGGATACTTCTGGTGCACAACACTATGTCACATGACTTGGACCTGCCTGTAAATAGGCGTGATTTCACACCTGTTCAAACCCGGGCGTACATAAAGCGCTCTCCCCGGTCCGCCTCCTCTGGGTCGCCAGAGGGAGCCCTCTCCAGAGTATTAATGATTTCTGGACTTGTTTACTTCCTGTTTTGTACACCTGTACCTCATTAGCCCTTGTGCATATAAACCCCGCACTTTGTACTGCTCATTGTGAAGTCTTGTTTTGCCCCTGCAACATTACTGAGCGGTTTTCCCTGTTTACTCTTTGGATTACCTGTATACTGTTTGGATTGTTTATATCATCTTGATTGTTTGCTGCCTGCCCCTTTGTCTGTACTGCCTATTGGATTATTATCGATTGTTCGCTGCCTGCCTATGACCCATTGCCTGTTTATCGTTTATGCTATTATCTTGTCTCTGATATACCTGTTCGTTGTTGTTTTCCCTGCCTGTTTGACCACGCCAATAAAACGCTGCAAATGGTTCCTCGTTTGATGCACCCTTCATTACAGAAGACTTCACAGGCAAACGATCCAGCAGTTGTTGCTCAGCTCACCACCGTGTTGTCAAGTCAAGCGTCTCGTTTAGCGGCACACCACAAACAGCTCAGCTGACTGACGACGCTAACTGAGGAGCTAGCTAATACCGTGCAGAACATGCAGCCCACCAGAGCCGCTGAGAAATATGACGGCAATCCCACTAAGTGCAAGGGATTCCTCCTGCAATGCTCCTTGTTCCTGACTCAACAGTCTGCTCTATACCCCTCTGAGACCAGCAGCATAGCCTTCATCAGCTCCTTGTTAATGGGAAGAGCTTTAGATTGGGTTACTGCTGTCTGGAAGACAGACGGATTGATTTTGCAACTGGGGTACACTCGTCTGACCTATGAGGAGAGAGAACGCCGAAGACACCAAAACCTGTGCCTATATTGTGGTCAGCCCAGCCATGTCAAGGTTACCTGCCTGATCAGACCACTACGGGAGGACCGGATGGTGAGTACAGTGACGCTACCACCTAAATCAACCATAAATGTTCCTGTTATACTGACTTTCTCTAACGGGTCTATTTCCACCTTGGCACTAATAGATTCTGGAGCAGCTGGAAATTTCATTGGCGGAGTTTGTCCGCCAGCATAAAATTAAGTTAACCCCTTGCAATTCCTCTCTAATGGTGGAGGCGCTAGATGGACGCCTGCTGGGTCAGGGAACTATTCAGCAAATCACGGATCGGATAAAGTTACAGGTGGGTGCTTTACATTCCGATGACATAAAACTCTATGTGATTTCCTCTCCTAATCATGCTATAATTCTGGGTCTTCCTTGGCTATGTGAACATAACCCTGTGATCTCTTGGCAAGAGGGTCAAATTATCAAATGGGCTCCTACATGCTTGAAACATTGTCTTCCTGAGATCTCTTCCCAGAAATCCTCTTCAGAAGTATCACCAGAGCTGCTTGAACCCAAGGTGACCCTACCAGTGGAATACACCAACCTTGAGAAGGTTTTCAGCAAAAGTGGAGCCACACAACTACCCCCTCATCAGCCAACTGATTTTGCCATTGACCTTATTCCTGGTTCGGTTCTCCCCAAGGGAAGGATATTTCCTCTATCTCAGCCAGAGTCTAAAGCTAAGCGGGAGTATATTCAGGAGGAGTTAGCCAAAGGGGTTCATATAACTGTCAAGTTCTCCGGTGTCCGCTGGTTTCTTCTCTGTCAAAAAGAAAGATGGAGGTCTCTGTCCATGCATAGACTATCGGTATCCTCTTCCATTGGTTCTCGCTGCTTTGGAACTACTACGCAAGGCTCAATACTTCACTAAGATAGACCTCCGGAGTGCCTACAATCTGATTCAGATAAAGGAAGGGGATGAATGGAAGACCGCCTACTCCATGGCCAGCGGTCAATATGAGTATCGGGTCATGCCGTTCGGACTAGCCAACAGTCCCACAGTGTTCCAGTCATTCTTGAACGACATCTTCTGAGACATGCTGGAGAGATGGGTCATCATTTACATAGATGACATCCTGATCTATTCTAATACTCTAGAAGAGCACAAGAAGCATGTAAGGGTGGTTCTGGAGCGGTTGATTCAGCATCAGCTCTAGGCTAAGTTGGAAAAGTGTGAGTTTCACTGCACAAGCACCTTTTTCCTTGGCTACATTGTCAGTCCCGAGGGGGTCGCCATGGATGAACGAAAGGTCAGGGCCCTGACCGAATGGCCTCGTCCACATACTGGGGTTTCCTGGGGTTTGTTAATTTCTACCGGAGATTTATTAGGCTAAAACTAAAACATCCCAACCCGGAAATTCCTTTTATGGTCGAGATTGATGCTTCAAACACTGGTGTTGGTGTCATCCTCTCTCAGCGGCAGGGTTTTCCGCTAAGATGTCTCCGTGTGCGTTCTTTTCTCGGGTTGCTACAACCCTTGCCTACACCACAGCGCCCCTGGTCACACATAGCAGTTGATTTTATCACTGATTTTCCTAACTCCCAAGGCAACACAACCATCCTTACAATCATCGATTGATTCTCCAAGGCTTGTTGTCTGACTTCCCTGCCTAAGCTTCCTACTTCTTTTGAAACTGCCAAACTCCTAATTAATCAGGTCTTTCGCTTCTATGGATTACCTAAAGAAATTGTTTCAGACCGGGGGCCACAATTCACATCAAGAGTATGGACCCAATTGTTCCGGGGTCTCAATGTCAATATAAGTCTCACCAATATAAGGCTATCACCCTCAATCTAATGGACAAACAGAACACCTAAATCAAGAGATTATTCGCTTCCTGAGGTCTTATTGTCATCAGAATCAGTCAGACTGGAGTCGCTTCCTGATCTGGGCTGAGTATGCCCAGAACTCCTTGGTGTAACCTTCCACTGGCCTGACACCCTTCAAGTGCATCCTTGGTTTCCAACCACCTCTGTTCGCTTGGTCCAGTGAACCCATGGAGCTTCCTGCCAGATGGAGCTTCCAGACTGGCTTCAGCGCAGTGAGGAGGTCTGGGACCGCGCTCACACCCATTTGTTGCATGCTGTTAGGCACCAATAAAACGCTGCAAATGGATCTTTTTGATCCTTTTTGATATTTTACTATTTACTCCATTGTTATTGATCCTGCTGCATCTCCTGCCATAAACACAGTTTTAGGATGTTGTGTCAAGAACAAAATAGTTTTGAAGATTTAAAATAGATTTGAAAAGGTTTTAAGACACCTGCAGTTTGCTTCATTCCACTGGTTATTTTAAAAACTGTTTTCATCTACAAGGCAACAAATTTGATCAATGAATGTAAGATGTAGTGACAACACTTCCCTGGAGTTAAGAGATACTTCTATTGTCTGGCATGCAATATTATTTCAATAGCTCTCATAGCTCTGGGTTATCCATGATCATGAAGCCCCACATTAGTTCTAATAAAGGGGAAATTGTGCTCAAAGACAGTGCAAGATTTTTGGAAATAGCAAACAATAGAGCATAGGTGATGAAAGCATCAGCCTTCCACCCAGGTAGGAGTGTGTGCCTGAGAGAAGCAGTTATGTCATTCTCAGGAGGATAAGGTGCCCTGACAAGGCAAACAGGAGTGAAGTGATTCTGCAGCCACACGGCCTCAGTGCTCTCGTCCCTCACTCTGATGAGCCTTTGACAAATGGAGAGCAGCCAAAATTGGTTTTGTATGAGTGCTTTCAAATCTGTCTCTTAGCAGGATTATTGCCACCTGTCTTCACTGGCTACATAAGTCTGTCTGTTCACCTTACTCGAAGGTTTAGTGCCTAACGTATAGAGGTTTAGTTGTACTGTATAAAATGGTAAAACGTCTTATAAAACTCTCTAACTTTCAGTCACAGCCTGTAACTATTAATATTTAATCCACCCTTCCCCTTTCCCATTGGTGGCCAGGTGACCAAACTGCAGCGGTCAACAGTGCCACTCCAAACAAATCTGTTCATCACATATCCTCCAAATGTTAACCAGAAGCTAAAACAGGAGGCCTGTGGCAGTGTGGGACCTATTACAAAAGCCCCATTACAACCTTTACAATCTGCTCGTGCACCCTATTAAATTAATGACAGATAGTGCATTGCAATCAAGTGTACCTCTATAATCAGATAAATTACTCAATTCAGATATCAAAAGCTGAGGGAAACTTTGTCTCTGGGATAGTGATCTCCAGTGATCAGTCACAGGGACACCTGCAGCAGTTCAACGTACTCTTCTGCCTAATCATTAATAAAGCAACAAAAGAGAAACTATTATTTTAAGGCTGGGAAACAGAATCAATAGTCTTGTTCGATAGGTAGATTCACAGACTGTCACATTTACAAGGGAAATGCAGGGTGAGAGTGTTGGATAGTAGTGACTCAGCACTGGTTTTTGTTATGTGAGTATTCCCATATCAGGGACTAGAGGAATATTGTATTGAAGAAATACAATTTTATACAATTGGAATTTTGTTACTTATACAAGGAAGTTTTAAAAGGGAACGTGGAATACTGTTGGGCTATAATGAATTTGTGATATTAATTTCATGTTTTAATAAATGTCTTTTATTTTGTCATATCTTTTATTTTAAAGTCCATGGTTTTTACCAATTTCCTGTTCCTTTTCTCTGGGCCTTGTCCATAGTCCCTGTTAAATAAATGTGTTATGCAATTAGTTGATGTTGATTGACTGCGTATTTAAGTCCTCATGGTTGTGTCACTGTATTTGTCATAACTCTGTGTCTGTTTATTGTCTTGTTTTTTGCAGTCTTATTTAGTATTGTATTTAGTATTGTCTGTCATGCTGTTGTATAGTTTTGTTAATCTTGTTGTAGTCCTGTCTTTGCCACTGATTAAATTGAGGTGTGTCTTGTTTTTCCTGATTAGTCTGTGTATATCCATGTCTTGGATTGTTAAACATCATTGCACTTGAATCCCGATCCCAGGCCTTTTATTTTTAGCCATTGTGACAGTTTTTAAGTCTCACTAGGCCTCACATATGAGTGATATAGTCTTACTCGCATATTACTTAAAATATAAGATTATCATTACATTATTTAAATAAATAAAGTGACATTTAAGTTAAAGCACAGGCACACAAGTGAAGCATAAACTTGATTTGATATTTTTTAGATTATATTATTTTGAATCTAATGCAAAGTAATTCATGATTTGTGTGACTTAAGTGTCCAAATACGTTTTGGAGCCACTGCATACCAGACAGGATATTTGCAAAGGAAATGATGTGACTCATATTTGAATTAATTAATGTGGAATGTTTATTCTTTTGCACAGCCTTAAGAAAAACAAGTTACAAAGTACTTGCCGTGATGACAGAAAATTTTTAGGTGGCTCTGATGTGGCATTTTTTGATGCCGTTCTCTGAACATTAAGTACAGCTTTTATGCAGCATTACACAAAGCTGCATCACAGAATTTATTGTTGGGTCTGGGGAGCAAGAGCCACACCTATACAAATTTTATCCCAAGGGACAAACTTGGACATAGAAGTCAGCTGACCATATTTCAAGTGAAATGTATAAAGCGCTAGATGAAATGATGTAGTTGTTACTAGTATTTAGTCAAGGTTAATCTGATACATGTCAATCATGTAAGCAATGGGGATTTTTTAATTATTAAGGAATGCCCTTGTAACAAATGTGACAGGACAGATCCATCATAGACTCATTAATATACATCAGTGTGTTATGTTTAACACAGACTGGGCTTATTAAATGTAGTGAAATGAGAGCTAACATTTGCAATTTCTTTAAATACAATTTAACAGATCATACTGCTACTATTTACATCTGTTATCACAAAGCCATGCATTTATGAATTTAAACTTGGAGCGAGACTTCTGACTTAGCAGCAAACTGTCTGGTCCACAGTACACCTTTTTCTAGCCAAGAACTGCCTAATCTGATGGATATGTAAACCAACCAACAACAGTTTGCTTTATTATTTCATGCCATTAAGGGGTGAGTTATCTGAAAACACAATACCACAATAACAATGCTACAATAATATCCAAGTCTGAGAATATACCAAGAGTAATTGAGCCTGACTCAGTGTTTTCTAAATATTGGGTCAGCTTTTACTTGCCTATGTGTCATGCTCATGTCCTGTTTTTGCATTTGTTTTCATGTACTCCTGTTCCTAGTTCATCTGAGTTAATCATTTGTTTAGTGCCTAGTTTTCTCCCACGGTTTCCTATTGAGTTCTTGTTGGTGTACTTGGTTTCTGATTAGTCTCACCTGTGCCTTGTTGTAGTTCCAAAGTTCACCCTTGTGTATTTATACCCATGGTTTAGTTCTGTTATGTCTGTCTGTGCAATTTTTTTATATTCTGAGATTATTTTTAAGTTTTATTGGATTGCTCATTCACATACCATGATACTATGTTAATGTCAAAGTTTAAGTTAGAAGAGGGCAAAAGGCTATGCGTATGGGAAAATGAATTTATATGCCAGTCCCTACAGAACAGACCTCAGGCCCATAAAGTTCTGAATAACAAAGTCTGCAAGAGTTTAATTCACTTAATTTTATAAAACAGAACTTACATCTGACATTTACACAAGTAAGTGGGACATCACTTATGTAAAATTAAACCAGTCCCTTGTGTTTGACTTGGTTGGATGAGTGCCTTTAAATACCTTATGGCAGTAATTTTACAAATGATTAGGCAGATAACGCGTGATGAAATGGTAATTTTAATGATTAATACAAATAAGGAGAGATTAGTTGAAGCCATGCTATAGAAAGTCATTCTTGTGTTATTATGTAAAGGGGTCATATCATAAATTAAATATCTATATATATTTTAACTGTATCATTTGTTCCCCTTAGGTTCAGCTAAATGTTAGGCAAGGTTTCATAAATTGCAGTCATAATTTTGATTTGCACCATTTCCACTCTTTCCATGAAAAATCGTAGATGAGTTCTCTTTAATGTCTCAATTGTTTCTGCTAGACAACAATAAGATTAAATGGAAGAGCAAGTTGAAACCTTTGCTGAAGTCTTCTAGGTCTCTAATATTTCTCTAATACTAAGAGTGTCAGAAAATATCTCAAACTGATTTATAAAGTTTGCATTTCATTGTAACAGTTCACAAGCCAATTCTTGTTAAAATGTGCTGAACAATTTGGAACTTAAACACGAGAAAGCTTGGATGGAGATTTCTAGCTTCTAGATTTTGTAAGATCCATTTTTAAGATTTGTACCGTACCAACTTAATGGTCAGGATGTGTTACTTTATCAAACTGATTTTTTTTTGTTTTTTTATTGCATTTGTTTTCAATGGATTTGCAATAACCCATTCTTATTGTAAAGTAAATAATAATCATATTAAAACAATGTGTAAACTATAGCCTTATCCTTGTTGATTGTTTTTGTGCATTACTTTAGTGTCTTCTTGATTTTGATCTAGATCACTCTTCTATTAAATTTATTAAATAAGTAAAGAATTAAACTGGTCAATAACAGTACACTGTGTAGTTCTGTGAGGAAGGTTTAACTTATCAATTTTCAAGTACCACTAACAGTTTTATTAATTATATTACTTCTCGCTCTTAACATGCCATATTCTTTCCCAGAAACTGTACAGATCAGTGATCACATTAATAAATAACCAAGCAAATAATATTTAGCACAAATTTCCCTAAAGAGCGTAAGCGACTGTAATCAACTCTTTTAAGTATGTGTTGATTAAAGTAAAAATGAACTGCTGTGTCCTGAGGGATGTGTTTTCATACACAGCAGCATTGTGTGTTTTTTATTTCGCTCTTTAATTTAACACATTCTCTTTAATCCAGAGCACCGTTATAGCCTTCCATAAGTATAATCATCCAGAAAATTAATAATCATTTTCTAACACCACAATGAATCATTATGCTTTGGACAATTAATAATGGAGGAACGAACCAAGATCTATAATTACAACACTTATGATGCATATCATCAACATTTTAATTCAACATTTCCCTGTTTAATTTAGTCCAGGTTGTTGGTAATTAGTGGCTTTTCCAGATGACTTAAAGGTATTTCAATCAGCAAAATCATTGCTCACCTCAAAGGCTGTTTGCAGGTTGATTAATTCTGTCAAAAGAGGACTTTTTTTTCTCTTTTCCACAAAAAAACCTTAAACTCTAGGCAGGAGTTTCCAAGATAAGGAAAGCACTAGTTTTCATCTCTAAAATGTTTTAATATTAAACATTTTGGAGAGGTAGCCTACTGTTGTGTGTGCAGTTATATTAAAATAAACTGAAGCATATTTACTGAAGGGGTATTTCTTTTTTTCTTTAAATTTCACTGTATTTGATGTACATGGTAGATCCACTGAAATCAGTTAAACTGTCATACCCCCAGATCAAGTATTTAAATACTGACTTAACTTGGGCTGGGAATGTTTTGAATGTTAAGTCTATAGCTTTAAGGTCCTACAGCCTTAAATCCATTACTTAACAAATTAATTACCTTTTTTGATTGAATATAGTTTGTCCTTATTTCACTTACACTTTTTAACAGAATTTGTTGTATTCTTAACACAACCAAACGGCATGTTTATTCATTCACAAGAATGACCAGAGAATTAAAAATTGGGGGTGGGGGAGCATGACCTGTAGTGGTTCTCACTCTCGAGGCAACAGGTCAATGAGAAAAGTGGACCTGAGATGTTGAGATGTCATTTCCATAAAACTTGAGAGCAAGCCCTCACACTGAGTGGATATCTGTTCACCTCCAAATATCAGCACAATAGCAAGCTTAATAAACCCATTTACTCAGCTAATCATGGATAAAGAAATCAGTTCTTCAGCTCAGGATTCAGCTAAGAATCCAGCAGCACTTGTCCCTAAATACTTCTCCAACTCCTCACTGAAGTTCTATACAATTGCTAATATCTCTAGTTTGAGTTTTTGAGTAGCCTATTAAACACATGTATTTATGACAAGTTGGAAAGTTCCACTGTGTCCTTGTAGACAAAAGTGAAAGAGAAAATGACCATGGCTTTGTGTTCATTTTACTAATAAGATAAACTGCAGTAAATAAGCTGCATACAGTTAGACAGTCTAGTCATAACACATTATGTCTTTTTAAAGACAGTCATTTAAGTTCAGTACTTGCATGTGCACACACACAGAAATAAAAATGTTTTAATCATTATGTGAAGGCAGCCTTGGAAAACATCTTTACATTGAAGTGAATGAGGAACGTCCTTGAGGTTTTAAATAGCCTATTCTTGCAATGAGTGGAGCTTCATTAAATGAGCTAGAAAAATGTCTTTTAACATTTTAAAATGAGGAATTCTCTTCTCAGTCGATTGGTGTGTTTTCAGAGGTCCACATATTCATTAGCACATAACATTATCGTGCCTTCTGACAAAATGGCAAGGTAATTTGGTTGCTTCAAGTGTAGCGAAAAACTGATCCCTAGATTCCAGCTAATGACCCCTCTTTTTTTCGAGTAAGGCCTTGATGTTTTTCAATCGCAGCCCCCAATTGCACTCAAAAGTGCACACTAAAACTTACTGGACCTTGATGAATGACCAATTGTAGTAACCATATCAATGATATTATCAATGATAAGTTTAATTTCAAATAAAATGGACACAAGCAGTGTGTTCACAAGAGATTTCAGTCCAGTGCAAATAAGTGTACCACGCAGCAGATGCTGTCTAAGTGAAGGCAAATGAGGATAAATATTAATACAACTGAAGACAGTATACATTTACCTACAGAAGTGATTTTGCCATAAGGTCCTCATGCATTCAAGCCCATCTGTTTTGGAGAAGGGGGCTGAATCACAGTTAGGAAACAGCACAGTGTTTAGCCTATAATAACATACTGCTTTGTAAAGCCTGACTTGTTTTACCATTGCTGAAATATCATGACAAGGAGAAACGAATATGACAACTATCAGAACAAACTTCATTAGATCTGCCTTTGCTAAAATTAATCAATGGCAGGTGGACAGCTTGGAACATGTGTGAAAGGCAGGAACATCAAATACAGCGCCGTCCCAAAGCCTCTGCCTTTGTAAAACTTGTTTACTCTCCCCAAGCCATTCAAAATGTCAAACTTATTTATTCTAACTTGAAGAGGCACTGCGGCCTTCTTTTTATATTTGTCAACACTGCAAGCCACCAAAGTGTTATTTGAGGAGAGAGAGGGGGAATGAGTGAAAAAAGAAGCATTCCAGATAAAATCCCTTTATTCCTCCATTTCTTTAGGGAAAAACCACCCTGACCACTTCATAGTTTTCTCTATGCTATGTCAAGTGTTATACTGAAAGCACAAAAATACCAGCACAAATCATGACCACACACAATGGGCATCAGATTTATTTAAACACCCTATGAGTCACACAAATCCACTTTTCCCCTGTAAGCAAACTCCTCCATGCTCTTCATCAGTGCTCAACAACCGGCAAACTAATGAACGAATAAACCTTTAATGAGCTGACATAGGAGTAAACACACTTCGCAAATCCCATTCCACAAATTAATGATTCACATCTTTTTTATTTGCTTTGTTCTTTCTTTTTTCTTTCTTCTATCATGACCTTATATGTTTTTATTTTAGTTTTTTAAAATATTACAAATATTCTAAAATATTAAAATCTTCAGATATGTGCAGAGAAAGTGATTTTTTTGACAGTTAGAATTTTTATCTTGTTTCCATCAAAACTGACAAGATTTATACAAGCAGAAAAACAAAATGGAACAAAAAGTCTCGACAGAATGTATCTGTGTTTAGTCAAATCTCAATGCATATTTCAAGCCAGCTTTACAGAAAATGGATGTTTTATATGTTAGTCTGTGTAAAAGGTGATATCAGAAAGTACATTAATAGTATAAATTATAGTATTTACAATTAACAAAATTGTGTGCTGTAAGGCAAAAATTATAATATGGTCATTTAGATTAATATTTACATAAAGATACTATATATGTCAAATTCGACAGATACTATATATGTAAAATCTATTAAAGGTTTTAGTTTAGCTTTTGGGCTTTTTAACTTATATGGTGTACCAAAAACGTTTTGTATCTGAGTTTTGTATTTCTTTTTTATCTCTGATGAAATAAAATTATATTGCAAATATACCTATTTATAGATTGAATTGTTCTAACATTTGACAATGTAAATTGGCAACATGTTTTCTTTATTTTATTTTCCATGTTGTTATTAAATATTACAGTTAAAGGGAGATTCCCAGTGTTTACATCCGCTATAAGTGCTGTCCATATCTTGGCAGAGACAGCGAATGGTGAGCATGAATGGAGAGCAGGCGGAACCAATACAACAGGCCATATGCCACAACATATGTACGCTGAGCAGCAGGATGGATAAAGGAGGAAAGGAGAGAGAGGCAGGGAGACAGAGAGTGTTGATAAATGAAAGAAAATAGAAAGATAAATGTGGAATATGGGGGAATGAGAGAAAAAGAGAGAGCAAGAAAAAGTTGGGGGGCACGTATGTCCTGACAGGCCTTCTTCACAAAGTCCGGCTCATGATTTATTCTGCTAAGGCATGTTGCGAGGCTGTCGGAATTTAGCATGCTAAAATCCTAATTAAAACTGTTAATCACAGATTCCTGTTTGTTCAGCACACCGTGTGAAATGAAAAATGCATCCAAATTATTCACTAATGCTCTTTTTAGACAGGTAAGCCTGCATACCCTTAAGCATCAATATGCACAGGAACTCTGCAAAGTTTTACCAAAGCTTATGAACACCTTGGGGCTTGGCTTTTATAGTTTTTTTCTTTCTCATCACTTTCATGTGCACATCTGCAGTTTTAAAATGACTTCAAACAAAGATTCCTGTATTTTAGGTAAAACAAAAATCTAAGTGAAACATGCACTGGGTAAAAACACTTATATAACTAAATATATAGATTTTCTGGATAGTTAAAATATGGATGTTATTTGTGTATTTTATTATACTTAAATATAACTAACAATGAATAGCTTGCACCAGCTTTTACTGTGTAATATACACATTTTAAATGCAGTAGATAATGTACAACCAAAGTAGACTTTGGGCTTAATATCATTCTTTATAAATGCATAGTTACAAAAATCAAACTGTATTAAACTAAAAAAATCAGTCAAAATCAGACAAAAATTATTATACTGGACACTTAATTCATGATTATGACCCTTCATGTTAATTTTTGTAGACCAATTATCCTTTCTTTATCTTCTATTCATTTAGTTAGGACTATCCACTTTTCTATTATAACTTCACAAACTTGTTTACATACTAGTCTCTTTCGGACAACAGAACTTGAGATTTCCACTGATCATACAACTACTCCACAAAATGAGTAAATGGGTGAGGTGTGAGGTTACCATCTTTATGACTAACATTTTCCACCTCATAAACAAAGAAGGTTTTCCACACACCAGCATCCAGAACATTCCAGACTTCTACTGAAGCATATTCAAATAAAGCAGATGACTAGAGAAAAGGACTGAAGGAAAGCACAAAGGTGCAGAGAGTTCAGTGAGGTGTTGGGGTTAGTGTCTCAACTTATTCTGTTAATGACAGAATAAGTGACAAAAAGACAGTTTATAAAAACTAAGAAGCGTTGGGAATGTACATGGGCTTGATATAATATAACTGAAGAAGCACTGAAAAATTCTGTCTACACTGTGCTTAATGCTAGACTATTGATGTGTTTGATCAATGTTATTGACGTTATTATGCTAATAACTATGGGTTTACAAATACTGTGTTAAATATTATTTATATACAGTGTGAAACATGAAACAGTATAACCCAGGACTACATTTACCCAAGGTTTATAATAGCCCTGGGTTAAGCACTTGTTTGAAACATGTTTGAAAAGCCCATGTCCAAAAAAACATACTGTGAAGTGCCAAGGGGGGTGGGGGTGTGGTGGAAAGGGGGTGCAAAGAGGAATTTGAGTAAGGGGGTGGGATAAAGGGAAGTAAGAGAGACTGGTGAAATACAAATGGTTCTATGGCTGCCTGCTGTGAAGACCCCGTTAAAAACAACATGGGAAGCAGCATGCACTCAGTCTACACGCCTCTATGATGTATCTGTCAGATAATCCAGCACTACTCAGTGATGAAACTTTAGAAGGAAGTTTGACTTGAAATTTGGAGGTGGAATTTTGGCATTTTGAGAGTTCACATTTTTGTGTCACCTCTCTTTTGTTGTTAGATGTCATTTTGTCCCACCCGCAGGAGAAATTTTTTCTATTCTTCAAATGCTAATAAATTGTTCAGGCCAGTGACTTTGCTCATATGATCAAGTCTGATTCGGAGTTGTAATAGAAATCCTAACCTTATCTCAATCCCCATATCATTTCTGCCCAAATTCATTTTCCCAAATCATTCAGGCCAAATGCCAAAGCGCCTGCACCATGACTCCTATCAAAATAGTGCTTCCATCTTTGCTCCTTCTCTTGCTGTAATCCTCTCTCTCAAAGCAGCTCACCAATTTTATCAAGCCTTATATGATGAGTGCACATAACAGCTGAAGCTTACAACTTAAACCAGACCTGCAGGACAGAGTTAAATCTTGCAGTTCCCATCAGAGCTACACAATAGGTTACGAGCCTGTTGGATTTGAATTGTATTAGGAGAGTGTAAAATGCCCATTTTAAATACTAAAGACCACATTAAAAAACCCAATGAGTGCAGTTGACTTTTCTGAGTTTATGTATTATTTTACCGGAACAGGAAATATTGGCGGAACATATCATAAGCTACAAGGTTTTAGTTTCATCATAGCCATGAACTAGGATTTGCTAGTCAATGGCAGTTGTTATTAGCAGTAGGGTTCATTTAGTCAACTTAAATGATTACGCTAGCAAATAGATGACACCAAAGTTGATACACATGGAGTAAAAGTATTGTCTCATGAGGTCTTTTACAGACAACACAATTCAGTGAGTAATTTGTGCAAGTGAATTACTATAAAACAAGGTGCCAATCAGAGAATTGCTTTGTAACACGAACTGATGTGTTAACTGACATTTTTTGGATTTGTATATATATAAAAAACAATTTAAAAGAAAAAAGAAAACTATGTGACTGTGTGGTGTTGATTTAGCCCTATATAGACTGGCTTTTTGTACCTAATTCTACGATATAAAAGGGAAACACTGTTTTATAGTCGAAGCAGGTGTGAAAAAGCCTTAGCATAATTCATTTGTCTGCCTAATTACTCCAAGGACAGGCATAGTGTTTCACCTACAGCCAACGCTAATGAGCAAACGTTACCCTACACCAAACTAATTCGTTCTTGTTAATGTGAGAAGCTGTCCCTCCCACAATGAACCAGTTCTCAGATGAACGCCCTCTTTTTAGCAGGGCAATTGGTGGTTACCATCCCTCTGAAATGGTCACACTGACCATGTGCAGTGAATGAACTGCATCCATGTCTATGAAGCTCTTTGTTTAGGTAGATCAAGAGCACATTAACAGGGAAAGATGAAACAGAGCATGCTGCATTGAAAAAGACAGCCCTTCAGCAGGAAGCTGGAAGTCAATAAAGTACACTGGCTTTCAGAGATGAAACTCCAAACCTGCACTTTTGATTTATCAGTCCTGGTGACAATCCAACAAAAAGTCTTAAACTTGGTTAAAATTGTTAGTTGGTCTTATAGTCAAGCCTAGCTGATTATGCTGGTTTTTATGGTTTTAGAAGGATTTGAGGCACTTTTCAGGTGGTCAGGCCAGGAGATAGACTGGTCAACCAGCTATACCAGCTGAATACCAGCTTGGCCAGGCTTGGAGACCAAGTTAAATAGTTAAGAGCATCAAACCATTTTAGACTAGTTTAAGCAGTGTTTTCCAGATTGGTGAGCAATCAGCTATTGTATGAGAAAACAACAATCCAAAGCCATCCTGAATCCCTAAAGAGACTAAAAACACTGTTCTCAGAGAACACGTTCTCACAGAAAATCAACAGTTGTTCTACAATGGCTAGATAAAGTTTATATTCATCCTCACATTCGAAAGCTCACACATGCTGTGACAATCCTAATAATATGAGTAATAGACTAACTGACAGATCAAGTAATTGATGTGAAATATCAACAGGGCTGAATAACCCATACATGTAATTTGAGCCCATGTAACTTTAAGTGGATGGCTCTTGAGTTGAATGCTCTGTGTGATAGTGCATTGAAGTCTCATGCTCTTGAATTATCTGTTGAGATGTGTAATTTGTTTACTGCTGGGAGGCAGGTGACTTAACACACTCACAACAGAGAAAGAACTGCAAAGAAACACTTGCATTTTTTACATTCATAGTAACTATGCAGCCATATTATGATGGATTCTGTAGTCATATAAACTAGGATTATTTTAGTATAAATGTATTAGTATTGATGTGAAGCAATAAATAAGTCAGAAAATATTGCTTAGTCAAATGTAGTTTTACTGTAACATGATATTGTTAATCTTGCTACTATGTTAGACCGTTAATATTTTTAATAAAATATGTATTGAGCTACAATATTAAAACTTTGTGTATTTTATTGGTACCCATTTGCAAAACCTGTACTGAGCGGCCTCACTGTCTACTGCCTATATAGCAAGATACCTGCAAGACCACATTCACATAAATATGTATCAGGTTTAAAATGCATTGATTAAGTTACTTCCACACCGGAGCATCGGTTTCTCCACAGAAATTTGAAACTTCCAAAAAGTTCTCTAGTACCACAAAAATATGTTAGCATACTTTTTGGATTTGTGATTGAATGAAAAGCATTTTAAAATATTATGTGTGTTTTCAGCCAAAAATATGTTAGCGTGCACCTAACCAACAACCACCAATGAAACATTGTAAGTGACTTTACATATGGATTTTCATTTGAAAGTGATTTTAACAGAATCATGTTAGCATGTTGCTGAGCTAATGTTGTGCTACTCAAATTGTTTGTTTTATTAAACAATACATTTTTAAACAAAATTATTTAAAAGAAACTTTAGGGTATTGAATGAAAAATATACTAAGCTGGTCTCTAATATCCTCTGTTCTCTTGGTATTTTTTTTCACAGCTTGTCACAGTGTAGTCTGGGATTGTCTTCTTGTTGAAGACCATGCAATATTGCCTTTGGACACTAAATAAAATATGGACACTAAACCATTAGCAGGCAAATGATACTAACTTGCTACCTTTTGGAACCGCCTTTGCATTGGCGAAGTTTGATGGTTTAAAAGCTACTTCAGTTTATAAGTTATTCATTTTGTTCATTGAAGTATTGATTGGGCAGTTAGCTCTTCTCAAGGTCTTCTCAGCTCTTCTCAAGCTCCTCTCAAGGTACAAAAATTTCCTCAGGTAAGCATCCCACGCTAAAAGTCCCCACCGGTGCTTAGCTCTGCTCAATGACCTTTAATTTCACTCAGACTATACAAATGACTGCAGTCAAGCCCACTCAGAACGTGTATACACACACACACACACACACATAGCCAAAGATACTCTGACTCGATTGTTGCCACTACATTCTCGCTCTCTATTCCCAGCATTATCTCCTCGCCTCGGCTCTAATGACTTCCCGCCGAGAGAGACCCTGGCGAGCAGCTTCAGCTCTTGGCCCCTAAGAATAGCATTAGACACAAGGTTATCTAGGCATTACACTCGCTGTAACATGCAATTAGCTTGCCTCCTCTATTTTCATTACACAATTATTCATTAATGTCAATTTAATTTTATGCATTGTTCTACATGACCGAAGGCTGATTACTGGGCCCTTGCACTTCAATATCCCAAGTTAACCGGTGGCAGACTCACTTGCCGGACCACTAATTGCAATTTAGCCCCAGACAGCACCTCCCCTTTTTAGTCCGACTTTAATGGAGGAACTGATTCTGAGACAGGTAACGATTGGAAAGACAAAGTGCTTCTAGCTGAATGGAAAACAAATGCCCCGCTGCAAAGCTGTTTTCTTTGCGATAGCGCATGAGGTAAAGCCTTTGTATTCAGAGGGAGAGGGATAAGAGAGTAATATCCTCGGTGCTTCTGGCCTGATACCCTATTCGTTTCTTCCCGCCTTCCGACTGTAATATGACTCAAACTGGGAAAGTGTGGGTAGAGAGAATATGATAGTCAGGTGAGGCCACACTGCGGTGCGTTGTCTGTTATGGACATAAATTAAATGGTTGGTATAATGTGAAACTGTCAACATATTTCAGAATGCAGCCAGACAAATGAAAGAATCCAGAATGTAATATGACCAAAACAAATTCTTAGTAGATTAGTGCAACAGCATGTGCTCACTCCATGCTGACTGCCTAGTGTTGTTCAATATGTTTCAGGTGCATCAGCACATCTTGACTTATTTGCTTTTGTATAATGTGTGGATGGTAAGAAGGCTAAAATATAAATATATTCTTCTGTTTTAAATAACAAATTTATAGATCACCATGAGCATTAGTTTGCATTCCCATAATTTAAATACATTCAATTTGCCATTATAATAATGCTTAAGCAAGCTTTTTTTTACAAAAATGTTGTAACTCTGTAATGTTATGGACTCTTTTGTATTGTTATGTTAGTTTCTCCTGGTTTGTTTTGGTATATTTCCTGTTTTACCTTATTTCGTCAATCATTAGTTAATTCCCATCACCTGTTTGCCCCTCATCATCTGCATTATTTAAGTTCCCCTTTCAGTTCAGTTCCTGGTCAGTTATTGTTTCTGTATGTGTGTTCCTAATCCTGTTCCTTGCTCCTGAAGATTATTAAAGCCTGATTTGTTGGAATATTCCCAGTTCTGCTCCTTCATCCGTGTTCCTGTCACCCCGTGACACATTACAGAATAACCGACTGACAAAAATGAAGTTTAAACTGGCTTCAATTAATGTGGTCCTGAGAGGAACTGCTAATAGCCCCTCCGGGGCCACAATCTTTATTTTTCAGAGTGGCAGGACCATTGAGGATTTCGTGCTGAAGTTTGTGGGGAAAAGTCATCTGACCTCATGATGACCTCACCTTAATGGAGGGGTTCTGGTGTGGGCTGGATCAAGAACTCCACTTTGTCATGCTGAGAGCTGATCTATGCTGGACGTTCATGGAGTACGTAAACTTTGTGCTCTGGATAGCCAGATCAGCGTTCTTGGTAGACGAAGTCGAGCCCAGCCCAGGGTCGTTACATGCGAGCGCCGCCAGCACAGAGTCACTAGTCATGGCTGCCAACCCAGAGCTCAGGGGACCACCATTCCACAGCGCAGATTTTGTGCCAGAGCCCACCACGGATGGAGAGCCAGTGCCCGCCGCAACCATCGAGCCATCCCCAGCAGAAGTGACAGAGCTGATGATCGCCCCGGAGCCCTCTCCGTCTGACCAGGTACACGAGCCAGCACTATGGAACGCTGTGGTGGACATAACCATAGAGTATGAGGGGATATACCGTCCATGGTACCACCGCTGAGGGTGAGTTCGATCTGGACTCGGTCAACCTCATAGACTCCTCATCGGCCCTATGACCCTGCGGCTAGACCTGGTCTTCCATCTCCCTCATCTTTCACCCGTCTGTCCACTAGCTCCACTGGGCTCTCTCGTACCTCCGGCTCCACCTTGGTCGGTCGTCGACCCGCCATTGCCTCGGGATTCCATGCCTCTGACTATGCTTCGTCACTCCGTCCCTCCGGCTCTGTTGAGCTCCTTCCTCCAGCTCCTCCTTGGTCCTCTGTCGCTCCGGCTTCGCCGTGTCCCTCTGGATCTCCACCTCCACCTCGGTCGCTGAAGCCTCCTGCTCCACCTTGGCCCTCCTGATCCTTGTTATCACCCTGGCTTGTCGACTCTCTGTCTCAGACTCTGCCACCTCCTGGCTCCACTGCCGTCGGTTGGCCCCAGGGAATCGTCAGCCGCTCCTCCACCATGGCTCATCCCTCCATTGGCTCCACTGTGGGTCGACTTCCTGGCTCCTCCCACTCCTATTCCCTCCTGTCTCTGTCCTGGCTTCTCCCTCCGTCAGCGCCGCCCTGGTCTCCTGGTTGTCCTCCACCCCAAGCCCCCTCCCTCCTCAGTTGTTGCGGTGCGAGGACGCGCCTTCTCGGAGGGGGGAGTACTGTCACAGTTACGGACTCTTTTGTATTATGTTAGTTTCTCCTGTTGTGTTTTTGTTTTGGTTCATTTCCTGTTTTAGCTTATTTGGTCATTTCCCTGTTCTTGTTTAATCATTAGTTAATTCCATCACTTGTTTGCCCCTCATCATCTGCACTATTTAAGTCCCCCTTTCAGTTCAGTTCCTGGTTGGTTATCGTTTCTGTATGTGTGTTCCTAATCCTGTTCCTTGCTCCTGAAGATTATTAAAGCCTGATTTGTTGGAATATTCCTGGTTCTGCTCGTTTGTCCGTGTTCCTGTCACCCTGTGACACAATACAGTAACTGTGTAACCTTAATTCATAAACACATTGTTGCTGGAAAACAACATTACAGAATATTGATTTGAGTTAACCCATCCTAACTGATAACTTTGTGATTTTCACAATTTAAAAAATCCTCATCTATATTAATCAGCTGGATAATGTTTTTTTTTTGGGGGGTTTGGCAGCATATTTTCCTATTTTCAAAATAATGTTTAATATATTTCCAAAAATCACATGTTTTAATTTGTCCTGGCTGGATAAAATGGTACTTTCTACTAGCCTGACACACCCTCACATTGGCATGAAACCGTTCTTATTATTGAGCCCTGAATAATCTTTAAGGAAATTCATTCAAAGATCAAACAACCGACACCTTAGTGAGCTCATATTCCTGCGGCATAGAGACTTCTCTGTTAGCCTTTGTTCTCTTTTTTTGATTTATCCAAGTAATTCAAGGCAGGAGACGTCCACTGACGTCCACAAACACCTGTCTGTTTCATACACCACAGAAAAGTAGTCCCTCACCTGCTGGTCTTACTGAGTGCAGAGGAAAATAAACTTCTGTTTGTTTGGATGTGGATCAAGGCAAACAAATCTTATCAGTAACGAATAGATGCTCTGTTTGGTTCCTCTTTACTTTTCTTCTCAAAAAAATCTCTCAATATTAACCTTTTACCTCTCCAAAGCTGATAGTAATCAGATTCTGCCGTCTTTGGCTGTGATAAAGCATTAAAACAACAACTGCTTCAGATTTTACCCATAATCCCCCTTCAGTTTCTCTCTCTGCCTTGCACTTGCACAGACCCGCACCAGAGGGGGAGAAGGGTGTGTCTCGGTGATAATGAAATCTCCTTTCTGGAGCAAGAAATCGTTTCACACCATTCTGTTGCAGAGTTAGGAGACTCATCCTGGAAATGATAAACTAAACAGGATGGTTTGTGCTTGACACACACCTGGCGGAGCAGGCAAGTGTGCGATTAAAATGTGTAAATATCAGCAAGTACCTGCGGGCCAGAGTGGACCAGTCTTTCGTGAGCTAAGATCCACATCAAAACGATTCAGGCAACAGAGCACCAGGCCAACTTTTTCAAATTGCAAGGGCTGCCTCTGAATTTTGTTTTATGGTTGTTGTGCATATTATGTCTCTGAATAGAGCACATATGATTCAAAATGTAAAGGAAAGGGTTTAATCCAGAGGAGAGGCGTGTGTTTGGAGCATAAAAACAGGAGACATGCCGAAAGAGATTAATTTTCCTTCTTTGTTGTTCCTTGAATAAGAATGATTTCACCTTCTTTCTACAGCAGACCTTTTATAAGCAGTGGGGCAGTAATTACTGTCCATTTTCTGATGAAGTGTAATCAAAGCCTCAAAAAGAAAATTAGATAATAAGCATCAAATGTGAAAAGGGGGGAACATAGTGAAAACTAGAATCTTAATTTGGAATAAAAGAAGATTTGATTAGCATGACCAAAGGTTTACAACATCTTGTTTGAATATAATAGATAGTAATTACTTTCATATTGAATCAAGTTCACTTCAGAGCAAATTATTTAAATGAGAAAATAAATTGTATCTGGATTAAAATGAGTATGACAGCCATGTGCTTTCAAGTCCTTTCTTTTTCAGGGCTTGACCAAATTAGGCTAATTTACAGACTACACACATTAGAGCGCATCAGCTTCACGTAGTTTATCTCAAAGCGAAGTGTTAAAAAGTAACACTGACTAAAGCAACATCTATTCTCTTAGCATAGTGTCTAGGAGAACGTTTTTTTTACTCTAAATGACAAACACTAATGCTGTAACGTCAGAGACCCCCAGAAATAGAGATCCTTTATGGTGACAATAAATATTCACGACTTTTGATGCAATCTGATGTACAGTAAAATGATGTCTGAAGGCCAGTCTATCATTCTCAGACCATTTGATCAGATCTTTCCACATAACTTCCACATAACGCCAACTATCGCTGGAATGATTTTACCTGTTTCTTAAAGAAGTTTAAAGGAGTTTTGAGTCACATTTTAAAACCTTTAGAAAGTGATCTTAGGTTAAATGGATTAGTCGAGCGAAAAAGATCACCATAATCCCTGGCCCACCTTACCTTTCATATTTCCATAAATTATCCAATGAAAGTACAATTATCAATGTCATAATCAGCACTACCTAATTGACTTGCATTTGGGTCTCATGAATTATTAAGCAAGATGATATTGAATGAATAATGAATATTCAGGTAAAAAAGGTTGGATAAAAATGTGAAGCATTAAGATGATTAGAGGTTATGAAATAATCTCTATTATATTGTCTATTTAACCTCGAAGTCTCATTCCAGCTAATTCATTTTCCCCACTGGCCAAGTTTGGCTATGCAAATGACCAGTTTTGCCAGCCTTATTACACAGACATAGTTTAAAACCAACATAAAGCTTAATATCTGACACAAAAACATCAGTAATAAGAGTTTATGGTTTAAGCTACTGCTTTCTTAAACTTCTGCCTGAACCATTACTTAAACAGGGCTCTGTAAACAGCAAAAAGCAGACAAACAAGGACTTTGTGAATTTAGTTGTTTGACAGGCACAGCAGGTTGGTGAGGTTAATGTCATTAATTCATTGTCATTATTTGCATGCCTGTTTGCAAAACAGCGAGAACAACATTGGAAACTTTTAAATGTCTGTTGTAATTGCACCTGTTGCCAATTACAGCACAGAGGATGCATCAATCATTGTGCATCATTGCTCACCGAAGCAGCAAGTGTGTCATTCCTGTTTATTCGTGCAGATACCTGGATGCTTATCAAAATGTCTTTTAATCAATTCAACTCCTACATGTAGAAACCTGATGCAACTCCTTGGAATAAATTGCCAACAAATTGGTATTAAGCAGCAGGTTACATTTATTTACATCGCTGGCAATCAAACAAAAAAGTGCTTGCTGTTCAATGTTGCCAGTCTGACTATTTGCATGGCTGCTATAATCCCTCAGTTCAATTGATACTGACTATAGAGAATACATTCTGAAATGGCCATATCAAGAGATAAAAATAAATCAAATTTCAGAACCTTTGTAAATTCATTAGTCGATCGCCTTGTTCAAAATAATTTTTCATCTCATAGAATGTTCTGTAGCTATGAAGCTGTAACAAACGTCATTGTCAGAACTTCCCATAAGACTGAGATGGCAGGAAGAGGCTATTAAAATAGTGAACTGCATGCAGTTTAAATTGTTTCATTCATTGACATTCTTCTTTTGAGGGACTATTTCCTCCAATGAAATTATGATATTTGTTGGTTTTACTTTTAAAATTGAAATTTTAATAAACATTTGTGGCCTTGTGTGATAACTATTAAAAATGCAATAAGGTCCTGAAGGCTCTGCCATATTGCCTCAGCTAAAGGTGTATGCATAATAACACCCACTCATATTATTGATTAACAACCCTCCTTTAACCCATTATATGAGCATATTAAGTATTTTCTATTTAGGCCTGAATGGTACAAAATTAGAAATAACTTGGGGATGCTTAGTGGCATAGGATGACAGAGATCTTCATTTGGTTTGCACCACATGAGATGATCTTCAAATCATCATTAGCTCATCTTTGTCACCAGGCTGTTGACACACACGCAGTTAGTGAGCTGGACTGTGCTGGACTGTCGAGCAAAATAGACACCCGTTTCCTTCATCCGTGACGTCAACACAATTATAGCTGCAAGTGTCAATTCAGAGCTCACAAAAAACAAAACGTGGTTGTTTCTTCTGACAAGGCCTAGCACTGGTGACCATTTTCATCATTGTCATCCAAGAGCTTTGATTTAATCTACCTCACTGTCTCATCCTAGTTTAATTTCTTTCTCTTTTTTAATTAAAAGCTTGTTATATTTTCCCCTGACTGCACATCTCTGAGTGTAGCAAAATGAATGTCGAGAAGCCCAAGGGTAAACGTCCTCCACATACAGTAATAAGGAGTAAAAAAGACAAGGTTTTGTTAAACATGCCTCTGCGAAATGTAGATTCAGTCTTCCTTGAACACTGCAATGCCCTCTTGCTAACAGTTATCAGATCTGAGGATAAAGTGAAATCTAACGTCATAGCATCTAACATTCTTAGTAATTGCAACTATAAAAAACATGGGGAACAGAAACCCTCACAGAGCAGAATGCTCACAGAGCATTCACAAAGTGATCTGAAAAGTAATCATTAAATACTCAAATGTAAATACTTGTGGAACAAGAATAAACAAGCCCAAACAACTGACGACATTTCCACCTAAAAATGGTTTGACTGAAAAAATATATACGTATGCAGGCTCAAGATCTTTTCATCAACAGGCTGACAAAACCAAACGGAACTTCTCTCCTCTGCTAACGACTGGATGCAATGATCGTCCACTGAGGGTTGTTTACATTTCTTCAAAAGCCCCATTTAGTTTCCCTTGACAAGGCAGAGTAAGAGAGTGAGGAGAAGATGGATGGAGGCACCTGCCCTAATGGAGGCTCAAACTGTGCCCACTAGTGCACGTTACATTGATAAATTGACAACAGTTGGGACATGTTCTACTAGTAGGGAGAATGAGGCTACTAGGACACTGGCTCGTTCTCTCTTTTAGTCTCTCTCTCTCTTTCTCTCTCTCTACCTGTCATTGGTAAATGAAATGACAAAATTTACCAGCCATAAATTTTTTTTGCCATGAAACTATATTAATTTAATTTACATAATTTTAATACATTTTTGTCTTCAAGACAGTGGTGGTATTTAGCATTTTTTCCCTTGCATTGTGACTAGTTTCAGCCTCAGTGGAAACAAAGATGAACCACTCACAGTCCATTGCTAACTGACTGATATATAATGCACACAGAATTGGATCTAGCAAGATCTGCTATCAGCTTGATTGATTGGTTGATATGGTACTTAAACCTTGTATTATGTTGTAGTTCCTTGAAAAGTTATCAGTTACCAGTGGTAAGGATCTTGTTGGAACTTGGCAAGTGTTCATTTTAGACCTTGATCACAAACACACCAAATGGAAAAGCTCCTGAACAACAGGAAATAAGACTCCATAGATTAAGCATAATTAAGAACAATCAAAAAACGTGACAGAAGATGAGCAATTTTTCAAAGGAAATAATGTTCTGTCAGTTGAGTGCCACCTACTTATGGGCATTTAGTAAATTAGTGAGGGGAAATACATTTAGTTAAAATAAAGCTGGAACATTTCTTCACTTTATTTGGGGCAAGCTGTGAATAATACATTTCAGGAATAAATGGAAACAGAGACACCATTGATCCCTGATGAGAGTGGAGGTCTCAGGGAGTCAGGGAGTTGTTAAAACCCACAATGAATGTCAGAATGTAAGGTAAATACTTGCATACACATACACACAGACATGCATATAAATACTATCTCAAATTACAATCTGACTTTGGAAACACGGAATACCCTAACCCCTCATTATTGTTCCACACAGTTAAGGCCACATTTACTCAAAGATCTAAAGATCTTTTTAAAGAGAAAGGGACAAAGGGATTCAGGGCACATATGCACACATTAAAGAGCTATGTGTTGAGTTTTAAGTCATGCCTAGCACAGGTTGTAGCAGCTCAATGGGCCTTGCTGTGAATTCTTTGCTAAGTTCAAACCTAATAAGCAACATTTATTTTTGCGTTTTTCTCCCCAGCTGAGCTGTGGTAAGTCAGCTCCTGGCACAACTCGTCTGGTTTGTCTTAGTGTGCTCTGGGTTTCTAAACAATCAGCAATAGTCTAATTAGTTTTGGCACACAGACTGCTCTCTGAAGGGAAGAGGACCAATTTAAGGACCTTAAAAATGCCTAGCCTGTTTTAAAGAGCCAATTAGTTAGAATATCCAACCATGTAGCCTGGTATTACTTGGCATCGATGTCACTTCTCTGCAAAGCAACCAATTATTTACAATTATAGAAAATATTCTCTAATGCACATGGGCTCAATCCAACCGTCTTGGTTTTTCCTACTGTTTTTTCACTGATCATATTGAATCTTCATTCCCTGCTGTCACATGCTGTCTGCTATTACATGACCAGAGTAAATGCTCTAAACTCCTCTCAAGACGAGAATATTCTTGGGAGAAGTTGAAAATAAGGTGACGGTGAGACAGTAATTGCTGTATTGCAAAAAAAATCATAAAAGGTGGCTTTTATTTAATTTTTTTGAACACCTGTTTTGCTTTGGTATTTGTCTTTCTCTTCTCCTCTAATTGATTTATGAAAGTAAATGCAAATAAATGCATCAAACATTTATAGCGACTTGAACATATTAGTTGCTTTTACAGCAAGATATTGACGGAATTGTTTCACCCTTGAATGCATAACAAGCATTTAAAAAATACATGCATATTAGTGTTTGTATATTAGTTGCAGAAGAAGGAAGGTGTGACTGCTTGCTTTACCTGGTTTGACCTATATTTCATTAGAGCTCAAATGTTTTTTTTTGCTCTCAGTTAGTTGACATCTCCCAATGAGTTCACGATTCAGATCTGGCACTGAAAGGTGAGACAAATTGTTCTTGAAAACATAAAATATTTTTTCTTACTGATTTTTTTTAGCGCAAGACCCCTCTTCTCCTGAAATATGATTAAAGCCCAACACACGCTGATAGCTCTGACACATGTCTGTCAGAACAGCATTGTCAAACATGACATGGGTTATGGGATTTTCTGCTGCCAAATTTGATGTATCACCTTCCCAGCTCTGCTTTACGTGATACCAAATGCCATATGTTGCATATAACTGCATTAACAAGCACAAAACCACAACAAACAGAACCTTAAAAATTAACATAAATACAAAATCAAAACAGGAGTATCAACTAATTTACATTTTTATTTAACAATTACACTTGGATTTCTGTTTGATGTTGGTATTTATCTTTAGATTGCATTTAATGTTTGCATATTTACTTTTAAGCTGTGCTTTTTAAACTCTAATTTGTTAAAAATATGACAAAATGTATGCATGTTGTAACAAACTTCATTAATTATGATCATTTCACAAGAACAAGGTAAGTAACAGAATCCAAAAGAGGATGCTCAATGAGGGATTAGGAGTTAGCTAACCTGAGAATGACAAAGATCATTTTCATATGACACTTCCTGGAAGATGACCAGGAAGTGACATAAGGTGCTGGCTTTTTGCCATTAAGGGCTAAAGAAATTCCTATAAATTAATTAACAATTAAAACAATATTTCCAAGAAAAACATGTTTGAAACAGTTAAATTAGAGAATCATGACTTCTGCTCACTGAAACAGTAACTTTTTTTAAAGATTTCACTTAATTATGGTTTTACATGTTATACATACATTTTTTAAATTGTTTGTAATATTGTGTAATATTTGTAAAACTGTAATATTGTATCCATTATGTACATTATCCAAAATGTATAGCATAGCAGGAACTACTCATTTATTAATTATTTTACATAAATTTGTAATCAGAAACTCTTGATATATTAATTTGTTTAAAGTAAAGTAATGACCAGTACATGGTATTGAATAACTCCATTCTAAGAGATTAAACACTAAACAGCCTAATAGTGCTGCCAAAATTACTAAAGAAGTAAATGTGACATGCCAAAATGACTTGCATGTGATTATTGCTAAATAATCATAATCTTATACAATATAATAATTGTTCACGTACAAAAATAAAAGATGTATCCGAAAAACAACTGTCCAATAAGGTTGACCTAAAGGCCTAAATTAGGTTTCTCTCAAACCCTCTGAAATCATAGCAAAAAAGGACAAGAAGATCAAGTACAAAGAAAATATTGTAAATTCTAAACAGAGTTTTCCACTCTTACTAAACCTAATGTTCTAATGCTTTAACGTTTGCGATTCCGCAAATGATGTTGTTTTGAAAGCCTGCTCATTGCAATTATCTCACATCTGTGATAGTTTACCTGAGTTACTCTGCCGATTACTGTGAGTCCTGCAGCCTTACCCAGATCAGATCCAGATGGCCTGACTTGCTCGCAGCTGAGGAAGCACAACCCTGTTTCAGCACCCGAGTCTCAGCTATCATCAGCACCTTTATTAGGTGTAATCCACTCCCTTTCTTGTGATTGATGAGCAAAACAATCAAAGAATCTGGGTGAGTTGCTGACTGTGTAATAAAATGAGCGATCCAGAATGTTCTGTGATCTCCTTGGGAAACCAATAGTGGGCTACCATGGTCATTATCTTACAAAATACCCTAAATCATGTTCTTCATGTTGGATGTTCAGAACAGATGTCCTCACAAGGAAGATAAAATGATCAATTAAATGTCCAAGTTAATTAGAGCTCATCATCTTCTGCAGACCACAGCAGGGAGTGGTGATGATGTCCAGAAGTGGAGCAGTGCAAGTTGTCAAAGTCTATCCTGCTGACAAAATGCTGGTCTTCAGCATGTATTTTGGATACTGGTACCCAACAGGGGATGTTGGTGTTCTGGTGTTGACACTACGCTTTATAGTCCAATTAACCAACCAGCAACCAGCACCATGAGAAAAGTCATGCTGCATAACCAGCTTCATTACCTATTGTTTTTATAGTCTGCCAACTAAACCAGCACCAAACCAGCAATAGCATGCCAGATTTTTATTTATTTATTTATTTATTTATTTATTTGTGTATTTTAAGCTAAAAGTCTACTGATTAATCTCCTATTTAGAACAGTGTTAAATGCCCAAGAATACCCCTGTATTTTAAATCAAGGTTATTAACAAAAATGTGGGGACATAAAAATTGGGTCATCAGTCCTCAGGGAACACCTACTACTATACCTGGCTAGCAGAATGTAGTGTGTGCTAAACTGACAGAGGCTGACTTTTGTTAATGACCTCACCCCATTTTCCATTTCCTCAACCAACAGTTTAGTTCACCTCACAGCTGCTGAAATCTTTCTGTGCAGCCAAATCTAAGAGCACTTTTGTCCATCTCACTCTCTGTCTTTGCTGCCATGCAAATCTGCACCTTTTTAACCAAACAGATTAATCATGGCATGTTTGAGATTTAGACAGCTCAATTTGTGGCTGGCCTGTTTCAGTCGCAGGGACCAATTTTATCTTAGCTCAACACGTCTGGTATCTTGAAAAGCTCTCACATTGGAAATAAATCAAAGACATTATCAAGGTATTTGAAATCTGCAATTGAAATTTGCAATCTAGGTCAGATAGCAAATTTAAAAATGAAACAATCAAATACACCACATTTTCAATTTTCAGGTTGCGGATAATATATTACACTTTTAAATAAAGGAAATCAATTTACATAGATTTCTTTATATGATAAAGAAAAAAATCACTAATGTATGAAAAAGCAAAATATTACAGGAACAGTGCTGAGGAAAAAGGTAATATTTCATGTTTTTAATAAATGCATTTAAATACGATTTCAACTGAAGTAGATATATTGCAAGAGGAAGCAGAGATCACCTGTGCAATCACTCAACACAGACAGACTCTGTGAAAAGTAAAAGAGTGCAGTTACCTTAGGAAAGTAATTCTACCCAATTTGATGCTAAAATTACTTTTATGTATTATTTTTATTATTATTCCTTGGGTGTAATTACTTTAGTTAACCTAATGCCATAAGGCTGATGGAGTCATTTTTTGGTAAGTATTTGGCTGAATTAATTTAGACATATCTACATGAAGCACATTTTTATTTCCTGTTGGTACAATGGTTAACAGAATTATTCTCTGGAAGTAAGCTAATAGGACCAGACCACATGACAACCACCTAAAGATATGGGACGAATGCCTGCTTTACAAATATTTCATTTTCACATGGCTTTGTGAAATACTTCTCATTCCACAATTGTGGAATTCTGTGCTCAAATATTTTGGTCCTGTCTGTGTTAACTAGACATCAAATTGGCTTCTGAATCTAAAATCTAGTCTTTTGAACTAAACGTGAGCTGAAACCTGAAACAACATCCCAACTGTACCGTAAGCCCCTCCCACTTCCCGCAGGGTCAGAGCGCTCAGGAGAAACATGCTGTTGCAATGTTCTTTTCTCAAGCAGTGAGCATGTTATTGAACAACAGAGACTAATCTGTGGTTGACAATTCTGACCCAACTTCATTTAAATAAACACTGGGAGGACGCTTGCAGGCATCGTCTCAGCTAATTCACTGCATTATTTAAAAAGAGTCTGTAGGCATCTCAATCATCCAACATTCACACAAATGTAATTGGGCTGAACTTTCTCTAGTCTTATCAGCTTACACTTACATATTGCCTTATTTTCTTCTTTCCTTTATAAGTGAAATTACTTTAGGTTTGTTTTCAGACTTCCAAAATCCCATATGATACACTTCTTTCTTGAGCTTGTTTTTGGTAGTGAACCTCTCAGTTAGCCTGTCTGAAACAAGGGGAGGGCCGAGAGCCCACAGATCTCCAGGAGTGCAGTTTGGTAAGTGAAAAAAAATATATCAAAGAGCAATATCATTTATTATGGCTGTTGTCTTTCTTTGGATAAAAAAATGTCTGACATGTTTTCACCAAAAATGTTTGATTCAAGTTTGAGGTCTCATTTGCAAAACAAGGAGCTTTGAGGTCTTTGTTGTGTGAATGTGTTGGGAGATGTACAAACAAACTCTTACAGCAATCACCAGCATCCTGTGCAAACAATTTGACAAACAAAATGACAGTAGGGCTTACTTGTTACTTATTTTCACTTGCTGGCAGGTCAAAGTTTACATATAACACCAGCGCAGTTCACTTATGACATGGCTTAATGCTAATTAGATTTACTTTGATGTATTTTCAGATGTTTACCCATTACAGGGTAGTATACAGAAATAATGACAAACAGCTACACTGAAACATTGAGGAATTTTCTTTCTGCTTTCACCATATATAAAAAGCACAATTCAAATCACATAATCCTCAACTGCTTCAAACAGTCCAAACTCATTGGCTAGTAGCAGAACTAATCAACTAGTTATTGCAAACCCTGGATTACTGGCTTTTGCCAAAGAGTTTTGTATCAGTAGGGTTAGAAGTTCAATTTTGGATAATATTATCCTCAAAAGAACATCAAGATACAATAGGTATACAAGAACAAAAACATGGCATATATGTTAGCCACAACACTGTGAATGTACAATACTATAAAATCAATTAACAGTGTCATTTTAAGGAAACAGAATTTTCCAATGTCCCTCTACTGAAAAAATAGGTGATTTTTCTCCATTATCAGAATGGGAAAGCACCCCATTAGATTAGCATGCTTAGGCTACATCCCATATTAGAGCATTAAACAGCTTGGCTCGTAAATTTACTTATCTCTAGCGGAGGGATTCACCTCTTACAACACACAGATGGGATCATCAGGGATCAACAAATGCTTTCATGTATTTTGATGTCCTCCTTTTTTCCACATAAAATAGTTTTAATAAAGTCCTAATTTCCTTAGTACATCATTATCATCTTTTGATATGGATGTGCCATCTGGCAAAGTGAAAGAAGATAAGAATGCATAATGAGAATATGGTTGACTCTCTGAGATTCACAGAGACAGATTCACAGATGTATGTTGTGGTTAGTTAAATGTGGACACAGCCCAAAGAGATCCTCACATTCTCAATAGTAATAAAATCTGCACTTTTTTTACAAAAGCAAAACTTAGATGTTGCACACAACCACATTACTATGGTGAACTGAGGTGGTAAAGATTTCAAAAAAATTGCTGTTGTAGGTTTTGAGTGTTTCAGTTGCAGTTAAATATGTTTCACTGCAGGAATCCAGTCAAAAAACTACAAATAATTTACCCAAACATAAATTGTGTCAAAAACATGATTGTGTCATTGTTTAATCACCCTCATGTTGCTCTAAACCTGTGAATTTATCTCTTCAGTGTAATACAATAGTAGAAGATTGGAAGACTGTTCACGCCATATCTTTCATAAAATACAAGTGGATGTGGAAACAACAAAACATTAAAAGACCATAAAATTTGTTCATCTGACTAATTCCAAATCTTCTGAAGCTTTGTGTGAGGAACAGAATGACATTCATATTGCTATTTACCCTTGCTCAACAGCTGTTGTCACATCCCTTTTTACTGTAAGGAAAAGAGCAGCTTGGACATTGCATTTTTGTTCCATGGAAAAAATAAATAATCTGTTTATTTTCATTAAATTATATTTGCATATAGTCATGTTCCAAAAATAAATATGTAATTTAAAAAATATGCCAGTCATGTGTAAAGCTGCAGTAAAAATATTTACCCAAATCTATAGCAGAATGAAACTGAATCTTATCTTTGTTTCCTTGTGGCAGTTTTTATCCTGCTAGGCCTGTCTTTGGCAGGATATTCATAGTTTTATCAGAGGAAACACTTGCAAGACGGCAAAGGCTTTGTTCTTTCATCAACCTCTATTAATTAAATCTACCCATCTTCAGGCATTTCCATGATCTTAGCAAATAAAACTGAAAGTGAGCACACCTAATTAAAGAAAGTCACTGTTAAAACAAGCCATCAAGACCATGCAAGCGTTTGCAGACATACTGTGCTGAAAAGGATGGCGGCTCCATTCCTGTCAAGCTGCAGAATTTGCCTCCTTTCTCCTGCTCTTGCTCTCTCAGTCAGTTCATGCTAAAATTATGTGTCATTAGTGAATTACACAGGTGCCAGAATGAGTTTATCATCTTCAGTATGTAAATCTTGCCTGTAACCGGAGGTGCTGCTTATAAAAACGTCCTATCTCTTAAGCCAAATGAGAACACCGCACTGATAGGAGATTACCCTGCTCTGGTGCAGGCTGATGTTGCCCCCCCTTGGGCTAGGAGTTATGACGTGCTTGTTTCCTTAATCTTTATGCAACCTTAATGAGGAGACATGCAGGGCCAAACAAAGGGAGGGTGGAGGGCGGTAAACAGTGCATCTGTAAGTGATGCTGGTGTTGTTGTTGTTACGGAAACAATTCATGCAGCATTCTTGGCAGAACTGTAGCAATGACGCTCTTTCAGAACCGTTTGTATTATGTGTTTATCGGTATCTAATATGTATGTCTAGGTTGAGTAAGAGTTGAGTAAGTGTTCCACTTGGTGAAAGGCTACTGTACATCTATCCACCTTTTTTACAAGGCACAAAAAACTGGTCTGATGTTGTAGACAAAAGCTTTGTAGAAATGATAAATATACTGGTTCTGTTACAAAAATAATGGAGTAGTGAAAAGAGTTGAATGTTCCTGCATAACACGCCCAGGTAGGTCATATAGCCATGCTGCTGCTGTGTTGTTAAAGATGGCTATTTATAAACAGCTAAGCTGCAAATGTGGCTAAACATATAGAAATTGCGTTTAAATATTGTGCTGTATGTTGTGTATGTATGTGCTGCGTGATTCAATGTGAAGACAGTTTAACTAAACCGTTTTTTAAAACAGCAATTTGTTTTTTTTTGCGTTTTTTATATTGTAATATTTAACCAAAATAATGATATTTAAATTATAATTGTATAATAAAACAACATATATTTAATGGTGCAATGAGTTTCAGAAAGTAACAAGGAAAAAAATTTTTTTTGATTATTTAAAAGGTGCAGAATACAGTAGTGTGTGGTATGACAGCACTATCTTTAAGTGGCATTTATATTCTCCTCTTCTTGTTTACCTGTGGTTATAACACTCATTTTTGAGAAATGTTTTAAGCTTTCTAAAGCTGTTGTGATGAACTTTAACAACACAAATTCTTCCACATCATTAACTATTTACCATCATCAGTAACCTTCTCTAGCTGGTAAATACTAAACAGAAGTGCGGAGTATACTACAGGAAGTTGCTCGCTGTAATGGAGCTGTCCATGGAGATGTAAGGAAAACAGCAGATAGGCCAAAGGTATATAAATAACCTTGATAACCGAAGCTACATGGTAAAACATGGAATTTACAGGGATGTTTGGGAATGCATTTCCGGTACTGCTGTCCTTACGTTCGGATTGGCTATCCATTGCTCTGTTCTATTCATCAAATGGGCTTTCATAGCTCAAAATAACTGTTCAGCTGAACTCCAATAATTCTGAGTCTTAGCAAATGAAATGGTTTATTCGGGGGTCTGAACTCTAGACTAATAATTAAGACTAATAATGTTGTCAGCATATTCAGGTCCTCATGGACCTGTGCGGGGATCGGCCATGTTGATAAAGCCTGTTCCCATTTGGGCAATTGATATTCATGAAGGAATGCAGTGAAGACAAAGGCAGTAACTACACACTCAGCTATACTTAGATTCAAAGAAAACAAAGTGTGAAATGTATTTTATAAGAAACTGTGAAATCATTTGTCTTAGTTTCATATGACATTAGTTACTGCATTTTCCCTTTGCATTGTAGAGCAATATCGACAAATGTGGGGAGTTTCCAAATGTTTTATTAATTTATTCCTCACAACAATACAAGTTGTAAGTAGCACTGGAATTGTCAGCCCTGTGACAAGGGACAAGAATGACAAGTGTCTGTGCTCTCTTTACTCTGTCTGTGGTTTGCTTTCGTCAGTTGTTTTTTTCTTGTGTCCTCATTCGCTAAGCTGAACAGCCAATTGAAGTTCTTATTCTCACCAATGAGCCCCGCTGCATATTAGGCATGTAGAAGTGGCCAAAAAAACAGCTGACAGCATCCAACTAGAGGCAATGGCATGAAACACACTGATGAAACCAAAACCATTGGCCCGAAGGCCAACCATCATCTTAGTTTGTCCTGGGTTTACGCTGTCTACTTCTCCCTGGATTGAACTTCATTCCTACTTGTAAGCATATCTTTGTAGACTGTGCTTATTGTTGACCTATAAGGCAAAATGTTAAATGCTTTCTCATCTGTAGGTTGCTTTGGATTAAGGCATTTGCAAAAATGAATAAATATAAATGCAATGTAAACTGAAAATCATGTAAAATTGTTCCACAGCTGAGGACATAAAAATCTTGTTGTAACTTGTGTTAGAGCGAAAGTGTTACCTGCTGTCACTCATTTTACATGAACAAAAAGTAACATGAAATCTGCTCCTGAAAGAGAGCATCGGCATCGACCTTGAAAGGGGACGGCCGTTGTAGTGATACTGTGCAGACCTGCTGTCACGTTCACATGCTAATGGAGCAGTGAGTGCCTGCCACCCCACTTCCCCTTACTCCTGTAAATGTGCAGATTGTCATTACCCATGTTTATATGCAGAGATAACATGCCCAGAGCTAGATATCAATACAGAGAGTGAAAGAAGATTATGAGCAGCATTTAAACGGGCGTCACTCACAAAAGAATGCATTAGGTAAAGGTCTGGGCATAATGGATGTCTGTGGAGTGCCCTTGGTAGGATGCGTTGAATAAAAGCATGCAGATCACAGCTATTGGTGTCCCAGGCTATTCTACAAGCTGCCCTGCAAACCACAGACGATAGCTATGAATTTTAAAGCTGAATTTATAAAAAATAGCATATGATATTGACACAATTTGCATCCCATAAATCAATCATGTAAAAGACTCTTCACGTAAACATCCATGTTTCATTGCACATGTTTGTGTTGTGTGTTTTCTACATATACATAGTTGTGCTCATTAATATATATACCCCTTGCTGAATTTTTAAGATGTTTAAAGAATTAAGATAATTTAGAGAATAGTGAGAGCATAAAAATAGCTTTTTGCTTTTAATTTAGTTCCCTGCTTTATCCATAATGACATTGCAGCTTTTTGTGATGCTGTGTATGGGGCACACAATTGGCCCCATACACAAAGCAAGATTTTGCAAAGCAAGATATGAACATCACTGAGGCACTGTGAGCAAAACTTAAAATGTGCTGAGCATGCAGGGAAACCAAATAACTTAATAGTATATGGATGTCAAATCATTTAACTAAGCCCTAAACCTAACCTACTAAACAGTTGTGTATGCTAATGATCATTATTTCATTAGTTCATCATGTAGTTGCATGTAGTAGAAAGTCAAAAGTTGACTTATGAAATAAAGTGTAATCACACAGAATGCTGTTTTTATAAAAAATATTATAAAAATATTTTAGATTCTGCAAGGGGTACGTAAACATATAAGCAGAACTATATAGGTAAGAAAGGGATGGTTATATTAAGAGTTTACATGATGAGTGAACACTATTTGGGTTATGGGAATAAGCAAGAGCAGAGTTCACCATTAATGATGAGGGGCCACTAATGCTGAGCTGCTTGGAGCCCCAGGGCCTGCTGGGAATTGGGTGGCCCATTAGCCAAAGCCCTAAGGCTAACAACACCAGACCAAATGTGCTCTCCATAACCTACATGTGCTAACACACTCCTCACACTCTCACGCATACTGTTCACTTTCAGACCTCTGTTGGCTAAACTGATAAGACTAAAGGGTTAAATAAAACCATGGCCAGAGTTAGACTCACTTAGCATCAAGGTGTATTGTACTCTATCTGTCAAACTCATTTGGATGATTGTGTCCTGTCTACGTTGCTCTGTCTGACACAACCCATTCTGTGTTTGACTTTTCTCCAAGATTGTCTGAAACCCGAGCAGCAATGAAAAACACTCCTTCCTCTTGACACATTCACAGTAAGGAAAAGTTGAGTATTAAGGCATGGTAATCCTATAATTGAAGTCAGATACGCATTAGCCCTTTGAGAGGAGCAGTGGTTCTACTTGAGGGTTGAGCGATGATACTGAATAAAAGGTGGAAATGAAAGGAGAGATGGTTGAGTAAAAGCAGAGCTGCAACAGTATCCATTTGAAAGGACATTGTGTCAGAAATCTGCTATTCAACCTGGCTGACATTGACATGCTTAAGGCTAGTAATGCTTCAAGCCTATGGCCTGAATTAGTGAGCAGGACAAAACTGCTGCTCTAACAGAAATTCCAACAGGACGTCATTCAGTCATACCCCAGGGAGAGGATACACAATTGGGAACATGTTTTCGGGGCCCAGTGATGGGGGCCCTCTAAAGGTGTGGTGCACACATTGGGTCCCAAGGATTAGAGGGCCCACCCATAACTTGCACCCATAACATATTTTGTTCAACATTAATGGCACCATGTATGATATACCACAATAAAACACCACATAAGTTTAGGCTCAGAGAATTAGAAAGAATACGAGTTTCATTTTATCTTGTTCTACTGTCAAGCACCAGTATCTTTATGACCTAACAACACACAGTATCTAAAGCAAAGCAACATTACAGAACTACAAAACCATGTAAAACATTTTAAATATTTAGGTAATTCATTGCATGAATGGATGGAACTGTGACAGTGAAGTACATGGGGAGATTTTCAGGAGATTAAAGAGATGCTCTAATTCATTATCCCGACAGATGGAGATTTAAGTTCCCTTTTAACACAGCACATGTACATTTTTTTGGAATGCAAACACATTTTAAAGAGGTTTTTGAAATCCAATTACATCAGATACAAGATTATCAAATTACCATTTTTATTAACCTGTAGGTTAGCAGTTTTGTGATTTAAAATTCCTGTTAGGAAGACTATTAAACACTCTTACCATGAATGTAGAGACAAGGGTCATTTAAAGAACAGGGGAAAACATATGTAAGTTCACATTTTCTTTTCAATTCATTATCCACCTCCCTCTTTTAGTTCCATGTCTCCTGGAAGCATGGCAAATGAGAGGGATTAAGGTTTAATGAAAGCACTGAGACCAAGCAAAGTGCACAAGTGAAGTAAATCAATGTGAGGCATCAGCAGAGCTTAGAAATAGAACCTAAAATATACTTCAGCACTGAAACCCTGGTGGACAAACAGCATTTGAACATTTTAGACCCCCAGGACTTCCCTCTCCTTCCCATCAAACTCTGTTTGAGGAGAAGGAAAGAAAATATATATCAAAAGGACATTAACCTTTACCACCCATTCAAAAATGGGACCTCAATTAACAGAAGTAAATAATCCTTGTAATTACCCCATGGCCATACCCAGCTGGCATAAAACCTACTAAATGGACCGTCTCAACATAAAATTATCTAACTGAAAACTTGAGAGCACATAGGAGATTGCAATAAAAAACTAATTCACACACAGCTTTTCCTGTGACTGAGTAAACATCTGTTATTTATATATATTTAGGTCTAAAGTGTATATTTGCATGTTATATACTGTAAACATTGACATATGGTTTAAATTATCTATACAGTTTAATGTACTTAATGAGTTTCATTAGTAAAGTTTATCTTCATTTTAAAGAATAAATATTACAGTTATAGTTATATCTATGTACCAGAGTCATACTGGTAAATGAAAGCATAATCAAATCGGCCAAAATAACATGCGAGGAGGGAGGGATTTAGAGAAGATTGAAGTGCATAAAACAATGAGACTGTTCACAATTTTTTTAGTGATGTCTCTTTTTGGTGTTACTCGAGATAATCATATACATTAGCAGTTCCACTTCACTTCACTCAAACAATAAGAACAGAGATAAATAAAAGAGTGGCTTTGACAGTTTTCTGAGCTTAAGGAGTCTGAATTCAAAGCTTATGCAAATATGTTTGCTGTATTCAATCTGACTATTTTAGGTAGGGCAATTCACATGGAAATTGAGTATAAATATGTTTTTATTGTGCTCAGACAGTAATACATTCATTTCCCTTCATTATTTGTAAGAATCAGTGGCAATATCCTTCTGAAATAAGCATGACATTGGAGGCCCAGTAGAAAATCATGGTGGAACAAAAAGTCTTTAATTTAGTTTGTGCCAGAAGGCAAAGCAGGAATGAAGCAAATGAAGGAATCCTAAACTTAAAACTTTTCTTATAAAGATGAGCCTTTTTTACTGGAACATGATCTTAATGCAAAGTACTACCCTGCATTCATAATACACTTAACTGTAATTTTAATACAAGACTGTTTTAAGAAAGGCTTTCATGACCTCTTTATGCTGTAAATTGTATCACTTCACCCTAAAGCTTGTGGCTAGACAACAAACATTAATTTATCACGTCTGCCCAACAACCAGAGAAAAAATGTGTATCTTTATCAAAATTAGTGCATATTCCCTAAATATTATAATATTATATTATAAATAATGAATATTATGTGGTTTAAAAATATAAATGTTTTGTTATTCAAACAAGCTCAACATGAGTTTTCAAAGAGAACGGTTTTGAGGAAACATTCAGGGCAGTAACTACATTTTTATTGTTAATATATAAGTTTGTTAAAAGAATGATTTTTTAACATAGATACCATTATTGTGATCAGTGGTCCTGTTGGTAAACCTGGTGTAATTGGTTTATGTTAAATTTGTTTTCTTTTAGCAGAAAGAACAGCTTTTGTTCTTATTTAAGAAAGGTTCAGTACAAGATTAAAATTACTTTATCACTGAAATAATTATACATATATAATGTGACCTTAACCTCTTTATAACTATTAAGCAATTTGTTTAATATCAGATGCTTCTGACTCAACCACAATCCCACTTATTACCATTATGGTAACATAACTGAGATTACATGGCTCTGTTAAGAACAATTAATTTACTTAAATTTTCTCAGTGTATTGAACTTGTTAGATTTTACAGAACTTTAAAGTTGCTGTAGCAGCATTGTGTGACTTAAATACCCAGCTTTCTCTTTTTCTCTTCCTCCCTTACTCTGTTTCTTTTTTCTGTTCTGATATTAACATTTTGCTTGTGGCAGGAGGAGCTAATGTGGATTGGTATTTTCATTATAAGTCAGCCCAAAGCCATGCTCAGCTGTATCTGTGGTTTCCAAATTGAGCTGTAAATTTTGAGAGCATCTGACACCCATGCCCCAGGCTTACATCAGAATACTAACAAGATGACGATGACATTTCCGTCTCCGTAATTCAAGTCGCAACATATATCAGGTCAACCCAGAATGCCGTCCACTACAACACAGCAGAGGCAATCCAACATTACACACCAATAAGTATCCTTGCCCTACCATAGAACATCATAAATGAACCCATTTAAACTGGATTTACTGCCACTTTAAAACCTGATTGCTGCGAATTCAGAATAATTCATAAGACTTTTAGTGCTGTTCATTGTGTAGCCTAGGCTGTTTTCCTGAGAATGGATGCTTTCTTTGTAGTTTATCAAATAAACCCTTTCTTATCTGCCAGTGTAATATGCAATCCCAATGCATATGTATGGGTCCTGCCTTTAATTAAGGGGCATGTTACTACTGTAGCAAAATGTAAACTTCACTTTACCACAATGAAGCCTGGAACAATGTGACAGGGGGCACTGATTATTGCTGATTATTTAGATGCATAATGTTTCCATACATCCTAAAAAAATATCCTCCAAAAAAATCCATCCTTCCAAAAAATAGCCGGGTTATTGGAAGGCATAAACAGGCTGGAATACTATAATGTGTGAAAATAATCGTCCCAAAATAGGAAAATTCGTTTTTTTTATTCTCCACTTATCTAATAAGTTTAAATCCATTATAATTACTGTACTGATCCAACCTTTTAGAGATAGATTTTTCAACCATCAGTGGACATGTTGAATCTAATAAATATGCTCAAGAGCAAGGTTATGCTGCAAAAACACTTAAGCAAACCAAATAACTGACTTTGGTGACATTGCAGAACTAAAATGTCCCTCAGCTGGTAGAGCATGGAGTTAACAATCTTAAGGTCAAAAATGGGTTTGATTCAAAGTAAATCACGCAAGTCCATACATATCTTCAATGAAAGTTACTTTGTATAAAGTATTTCCCAAGTACATAAATGTGAAGACTACACTCCACCTCCTAAACCTATTTAATAACGCAAAATAATACAGAACAACAAATAACTATTCTTTAATAAAATTTGTAGATCAAACCAATCACTAAGCATTTCTAGTTGAACAGACATCATGTTTGTTTTACTATTAGTGTACGAGAAATTCATAAGCTGCATTTGAATGTGTGTACTTTCAGAGTATGTACATGTATTTGATGAAGTACATTCCTTAGGTATACAGATAAGCAACTCAGCTCAAATTTTAACAAATGTTTTTATTTATTTATTTATTACTTCCCAATCTGTTCACTTGTTAGCTCTCTTTTTTATCACAGTGACCAGTATTTATATTTCATCTATTGTTTTATGAACACTAGACTAAGGCTACTATACGTGTATCATGTGTCATACTGCTTTTGCAAAATATACTGTATAGCAGGGTTAAACATATAAACATTCAGATGCAGGAAAAGTTTTTCACTTTATACTGTTTTTTTTGGGGGGTGGGGAGTCATCAACAGGTAATTTAAACAAACAGCTAAACCTGTTTAAACACCACAAGAGATCGGTTGAACAGAAAGTTACAAGGCCCATCAAGAACCAGCCTCCACCCAAACACCAGAGTCACACAATTAATTAAATTTCTTATCTTAGCACATGTGAATGAGGACAAATTACTTTACATGGACTATATTTTAATACTGGAAGAAGGCTGAGAGTTTATTTTATGCAGAGCAGAACCCCATTCAGTTTAGCTAGCAGTGGCCATGAACATTGAAAGACATAAAAACTTTTTATGACTGGGCTAAATTTGTGGTTTATACTGTTTGGTATTTTAGAAGATACACAGGCCAGCAACTGAAACTCTTCTTGTAACCATGATGTTATTACATTACTTAAATTAGAAGGACAAATTCTTCTACATATTTTATAAACACAAGTGTTCCTAAAGGGTTTAGAGTTTGGTTTGGGGAGTTCCTAATGTATGAGGACAGAGTGCCACACAAACAACAAAGGAGTGACAAATATTACACGCAATAAAATTCACAAATACACGAATACATGAATACATTCATATGTGTAATCTGTCAGGTATGGTTAGGGCTATAAAGAGCACAAACCCCTATTGAATTTAATGAATTTAGTTTAGTGCATAAAAGAATAAAAAAAACAAACTTGAACTTGTACACTGTTTGAGAGAGACTGGCATTATCATACAAACATTAATTTTATTCAAAAGTATAGATAACTCAAATCATTAAGATTTGGTTCAGGTGACACTTTATATTATTGTTCATGTTACAGTGTAATTATTGATGTAAGTTCTAAGTACAAATAAACAGCATATACTCAATGGGTGCACTCAATCTTGCTTTCTTGTCTACACCTTTAAAATACTTCAATTATTAGCTACTTATATTCAATACATTAAAATACAGCATTCCTTGAGGTACCCCTGAGACTACATTATTATAAGTAAATATAGTACATAAATTAATATTGTAATCATTCATTACCATTAGATCAAAGAACCATGATGTTACCATCTGACACCATCACTATGCCATGGTACTAACACTTTGTTAGGATATGTAATTATTTGCAACAGCAGACTGGTATTACACTGGTTATTGTAAATAATGATATTATATCATAATTAAAGAATTATGGGTTTTTATTATTATATTAAATACTATATTATGTTTCACCAAATACCTTTATTGATCTTTATATATTTTTTAAAAAAATAGTATATTTTAAAATATACTTTAGGTATTTTTATATAAATGTTAAAAAGTATCCTGAGAGTTTTGCCATCTGCCAGTGCAGCTTTCCTGATAGGTAAGGAGATCACCACCAGCATTTAGTAAAAATGTTTTGTTTGCAGAGGCCTCGTCTTCCTCTCACCATTATGCCTACACCACTCTTTTATCTGCAGTTGTCAAAACACACAGTGCAATAATGGCTGCGATGAGCTTAAGGCTTTTCAATGAACTGCTTTTCAATAAACATCATCCAAGGCACAGAGTGCAGGACATTCCTGAACTGTCTGTTAAAACTGTAAGAAAGCCCTATGACTGAACACCTGTGTGTTCAGCCCCACGACTGAACATCAGTGTATGTTTTTACTTTGTCTATATGACTAAGAGGTAGAAGGTGATGACATGGCGAAATGGACCGCAGGGCAGCGCACATGCACACATGCACTCATGGCCACTAGAAATTGCAGTCACAGTCATGGTACAAAATCATCTAAGGTCATGGAACAAAGAGCCGCCCTCAGGCTGTTTGCATGCACATGCATGTGTGTGTGTTTAATAATTCTCTCAACCAAACCCACCAAAATTCTGCCTGCAATTAGAAGTGCCCTGCTTTGGCACCACAACTAATTTTCCCATAGTTTCTACGGCTACAAACCAGTGGAGCAATTGTTATTAATTCTATATTGGTTTTAATTTGAATGCCTGAGAACCAATTAAGGCAGTGGCTGATTGAATCAGCCCCAGGACCTTCCCATGCAGGAAACCAAATGAGTTCAGCCTGAGGTGGCGAGGAGTGAGAGATGGAGCACAGGGGTTAAACAAGAGGAGTTAAACTAGCAAATCCCAAACACTGTGCTTAGAACAATAGCTAGCTGCAGTACTGATGTAAATTAAATCAACTATCCCAACTTATTTATTCAATCCAATAGCTTCGTTAGGCAGGAATTCCACCAGTAACCTCATGACCTTCTCTCAGTCAGACTGCATCATAACGACAAGAGGCCTTAGCAGTACAAATTGCATCAGACTGCTAAATTAGCCAAAGTAAAGCACTTAAACTAATAGAAGTTGCTTTTCTTTTGCTTTCCTTAGTCTTGTACTTTCTTGAGTCATCTCTTTGGACTTCACAATTATCTAAAAAAATTACAGAACTGTTAAAAATGGTACACCAAGTAAAACCTAAAAAGTAACCAATGGAAACAGCAACAGCTATCCAAGATAGACCATTTTATTATGCAGCCTTGTAAAATAGCTTATTTTAAGCTAATTTTATTGTACCATATCGACCATGGAGAAAACCATCCCATAATGCCTGTTTATTATAAATAAACGTATATAAACTTATTTATAATAAATGTTTATTACAAAAAACGTATCAATAACAACTTGTTTGGTGCAATCAAAAATTATTTTTGAGCTATTTGTGTAGTTGCTGCTAATGTAAAGTATTCCAAATTGATCCATTAAGGCTAGCGTTGGAAGGCAGCTGCTTATGTGGGCAGTAGGCAGTGAGTCAACCCACTACATTTTGGAACAGAGCTAATAAGTGAAAACAGGCAGCAGTAGCATGGAGTCCACTCTATGATGCCTGGTGTTCAGAGGATGAAGGGTCCTGTCCTAGGTCATCAAATTTATATATTATAGCATCAAATAAAGAAAGATATAAGGATGGACAGAATAACTGTACAAATATCACATATTGCTTTTAGATAAATGACTAGGCAAGTAGCTGCCGGTCTTATCCACATCAAAGGATAAGCTCCTTTCCATCTAAATTCAAGAAATGATTAGCATTTTTCCTCCAAAAGTGGAAGGATGAGAAAAAAACATTTTCACTTTTAAGGAGACATTTGAGAGACAGTGGGAGGGAAAAGTTTTAGAAGGTGTCAGTGGATAAGAACTAGAGGAATTAACCCTGAAGAGAGTTTTAGAGGAAGACCTGGAAATTAATGCTTTGAGTAGATGAGGATGAGTCTAGGTGGCAACCTCTCATTCAAAGACAGCCATCAAGATGATGAAGACAGCACTGAGAAGCTTGAGAATTGAGCTGACTGTAAAAATTAGTTACAGTAAGTTTCTGGGTCTTATTCACTAAAGATGCAGATATACTAATTTGAGGATGCTTTCATGCAAAACTCTTGATTCATAAATAAGTTTGCACTTAATTCTAGTTCAGATGCAAATTTCATTTATTATTATTAGGTAACTGAATAACTCTACAATAAATATGATAATGCACATGTGTGTATGTGTGTCCTGACTCACTGTTATCATCACCTTTTGACATTTCTCTCAGATGCTAAACCGAAACACACTGTTCAAGCTTCGGTGCCTGTGTAGAAAGCACATGGTAAGGTAAGCACCAAGGCAGTTCATATTTGCTTCTCTAGTGCTAAACAACCTGAAGAACTTCAAGAAGAAGGGTAAACCTTGCCATTTGTCTGAAAACTAGTGAAAGAAAAAACTGTGAGTCATCCTCTGTTAAATCTGCTGACATATTTACAAAGACTGCTTTATGTATAGTATACGTCTTCCTCTGCTTGTAAACACAGTGCAGTGCTTCCGGGTTCTACGCCTGCTCCTGCATCTGGACCACGCACATGCATTGTGATGCTCTTGTGAATGCATGTTGGAGGCTAACAGAGAAGAAAAGAATTGAATATTGAATAAGAATATTAAATATAATATAAAGAATATTGAATAACGTCATTGTTTTTGTTTCTTTTCCCACAAAAAAGTAGTCTTGCTGCTTCATAACAATAACATTACATGGACTATTTTAACAATGTCTTTAATACCTTTCTGGGTCTTGAAAGTGGTAGTTGTGTTGCTGTATAATCTTTTCCAAAGATGAGCAAAGATCGTATGGGTGTGGAACATGAGGATGAGTAATGGCAGAATTTTTATTTTTGGATGAACTAACCTTTTAATTGTTTTCCACATTCTCCACTGTGTAAAGCACAAGGCAATGACAGCCAAGGAGAATTGTTTCCCCTCCTCTTTAAGTGGACTCCAATCAATGCAGCACAGAGACTGCTTCAGTAGCCCATGCCTTCCTTTCTCTTATAATTATATAGCCCTCTGGATTCACTGAGTACCAGCTAGCTCTGTGCTGTTTGTGATAATTAGTCCAGAATGCAAGCTGTTAACATGCAAACCAACCAGGTCCACCATCATTTCTCCATTCAAGGCCCCTCCCATCAAAACAACAACAAGCACCTTACCTTAGCTGCTGAAGAGCATTAACTTTATTTTCTTTTCTTTCTCTCTTGCTGTCTCTCCTTCGGCTACTCTTGTCAAATCTAGGTCCCACTGAACAAAATCTTAATAATTAACTGGCAAAATTTAACATGATTGCTTGTGACACACCTTCTCTGGTAATTATTGCTTTGAGGCCATTTGCTAATGAAATTAATGCATTCGTTGCCCTAACAAATTAGCATAACTCATGCAAATGGCCCACATTTTAGACTCACTTGCTGAGATGAGAAAAGACATGGAGAAAAAAATAAGAAAAGCAATGTCAACAAAATATGGTGAAATTAAATTGCACATGCTTGAAATGAAGAAATAGCATTAGCAGAATTGCAAGTGGTTATTTTTTTCTGTAGCCATAATGACTAAAAGCTTTTCATTTTAACCACCGGTGAACACAGTAATGCAACGATTTGAGGTAACAGCTTATGAGCGCATGATTATCATCATCATTAAAGTCATTGCTGATCTACATGTGCATCTTTCGGAGAGCAAATATTAAATGACCACCATAATACAGACATTAAAAGGTTATTAGACTGATGCCTTAAGTGATATGAGAGCAGGCACTGTTTCAACTCCATCAGTGAATGAGAGGAGCACCTTCTCCCTTGAACAGACACTGTCCCACTGCCTGTCACAGAGCTACTACTTGTCAGCCAAACATGATTTTAACACACGGACTGGCCTTATTAATATTTGATGACAGTACCCCAAAACTGTACACACTATGTAATGTGGCTAGTGTATTTTGTGGGCTTAGAGAATGTGTAACTCCAAAACCAAGAAAGATGCCTCGCTATATATTTACCTACGTGGTGTCTACCTTCTAAAGCAGCATTTTCAATGAAACAGAACATCATTAGTGACTGATTTGAAAACAAAATAACTTTTTTGCATGTTATTTTTATTGTATAAAATTATTATGTTATTCACAACCCTGCTGAAAAAACAACATGAATGGCTTCCATTACAAATATCACTATAGACCATCAGCCTTTTACAATTAAAACTACTACAAAACCATTAAGCCAAAACAAAATCTATTGTGTTTTGGACCTTATTCCATTAAATCCAATAGATTTTCTGTGATGGTCTCTATTTCTTTAAGAATTCTGGGATTTCTTTTTCTGCAAGGGATAAAGGCATTAGCTGCTTTTGATTTTGCTAAAATTAGCTATTTTAGAAAGGCAGCACTATTAAGTTTCCTGGCTTTTGGAACAGTCTTTGCATCAGGAGTGTGGCTCATGTGTGTTCTCATATTCACAGTTTTCCCACATCATAAAACAACAGCAAATGCTGTATACAGAGCAAAAACAGTTACATGAGTATGCCCATCAGGTGCGTGCTGTCGTGCCCAGCGGCAGGTAGGGAATCATGGGGATAAGTTGCAGTTCAACAAGATTTCAAACGAGCTGGCGTGAATTGGCTGTAGCTGCTTCTCACTCAGGAGAAACAGGAGCACTGCTATGCTTCCCTCTAAATTGTTTTGCTTAGCATCCTCAGCTTACCGCAGTCGCCCGAGGCTCACCGTGGTAACAAAAGCTGAAAATGACTCCCATTTAAACAGTATTGGGTTGCATTACCATGGTCAGGTGGGAAGTCTGGAAGCCATTACAGAGGTTTGCAGAGGCCACTTGATGCTGCAAGGCACAAAACTAGACAAAATGAGAAAAAGGCCAGGGGACAGAGTTTAACACTCTGGCTGTGTTATCCAAGAAGCTGCATTTACAACTGTGCTTAGAAAATTCGATCAAATATTTTTTATCTAGATATTTTGCCTATTTGGTTTGACCTAAGAAGTGCCATAAACCAACCTTTTAATGCACTCACCCTTTAATGCTGTGGAATCACAAAACAGATAAAGAGATAATCAGGTAAATCATGATAATCAGATGATGCCCTCAATACTAAAGCCTGGAAATTTATGTATCCTGCAATGGGATATGGAAATAATCAATTTTAATACATACTATACTATGGTTCAGTCAGACTAGACACGCAACATTGAGACCTAGCATTTAAAATGTAATAGCATTTCAATCATGTGTTACATTGTAGCTGAAATAGAACAGATAAAAGGGGAAAGGTTAATTTTAATGTTTACAATAAAATAGAAAATTACAACCCTTCCTCGAGAGTCAGAGATTACAAAAAAATGTTTTAAATTCCTTTTTAAACACAAAATTCTATCAAACTCAAAGCATAATGGAGGTGTGATGGAACGGACATTATGCTGTAAATGTTTATCACATTTTCACAGTTCTAATGTGATTTGTGTGTGCACATCCTGTAGTTTATTGTTAGTGTTTTACCAGATTAAAAAAAGACCACAGGGCTAAAAGCACCTATCTTTAAAAAATACATCCAAATTAAAACAGGTCTAAGAGGGGAAGGCATTGGTGTTGTTAGATAGCCTTGAAGCTGGGTTGCTTATGTGTGGATAATGAGAACAGAAAACAGTGAGTTAATTGATTTTGGTTCAGAAGCAATTCAGTGCTTCCCCTGCAGCCTAAAAAGCACTTAAAAAGAAGGGGATTTGATATCAAGGCCACAGTTTGAAATGGCAGCTTTTCAAAGACTTGGAGTAAAAATTAGTAAAAATTTGTTTTTTCAACACAAGGAATGTTAAATTCATCTCACTCGTTTTAAAAAGGCAACCATATCTAAAGTTGAGAGTTAGCATTTGTATGAATACACACGGCAAACATCTAAACTAAATCTAAACACGGAAGGGCAGTTCAACTGCACACAGCGGAGAGCTGACCCCCTGTGTGATGCCACATCAACATCCACCATTTCACACAAATGAGCTCCTGCCGTGCCGGGCAAGATGGCCACACAGAATTAGCATTGGGAACGCATTGCGGAGAAAGCATGCTAAATTTGAGCTTGCAGACTGAATATGGATTTGGATATTATGTTGTCGGTCTCCCATGCCAAATATTATGACCGTTTATTTTTCCCACAGTGGGTGTCTTGGCATATTATTAATGTAATAAAAACAGACTTTTATATTCATCGACCAAACCAATGACATGGAGAGAGAGAGAGAGAGAGAGAGATGATTGCTCATTAGTAGTATTTGTGTTCTGGATCCTTTGGGCTTCTATCTGTTCCAGGAGCTGATGTTCCTCTAATGAGTTAAATACTATCTGCTGTGAGAGGGCATCAACCTATTATACATGCACACACTTACACAATCACAGACATACACTAGAGATTTATAATGTTAGTGGTTTTCAGAACAGATTTTCAGTAATGTGGTATCAACTCTGGCACTCTGTCCATCATCACAGTGCCGCATATTTGCCACCTTTCAATGTCAATATTGCCATACTAAGTAATGATTAGCAAAGAAATCCAGACTATAGGGTTCCAAGAAACAGGGAAATATAGATAGCATAAAGGCCAACCTAAAAATTCCTTCCAACATTCACTGTATCACAGCCAATGGGTTGTATTGCCAAAATGATGTGTCCCCCCCCCCATTTTAAATGCTGTGAACACACAATAAGATAAACCTCAAAAAAACAGATAGCGCACAAACTCACCTCTGCATTACAGATTCTACACCTCAGCCTGTCCTCTTGTCCCAGACCCTAAACAGAAACGCAATATGTATAAATAACATGTTGGGAAATTTTGTGTTTATGTTGTGCTGCTAGAAGCCAGGTCTGTATGCTGAAACCTATAGGTACAAATGCAGCATCACACAAATATTTTGGGTCATCAAAACCATGGAAAAGCCCTTTTCACAGTCCACCGTAGTTTTTCTATGAGTAAAAGTGTCTAACAATATAGTGCTCCTGGTCTAAAATGACAAGACATGTACATTTACACATAATATTTTGGTTCCCATGAGATGCTTAAAAAAATAAAATACATTTTTATAGGCTATAGATCTGGCTGTAGCCTTCATCTTATGTGACTATATATTTAAAAGCTGCAGCCCGTAACATTTCTCTTCTATTGGCATCTCTGTTTAAACATAAAATTGCAAGTTACTTGCAGAGTTGTTTTCCTTAAGTGTGTTGTACTTTGGCACTTTCCCCCTGTGCAAATTAATCTGATGGTTCGTACATATTGAGCCACTGAAATGTCTTCAAGTTTAACAGAAAAGACATCTATGTGTCAGTTTTCAACCTTTCAAACACAGAGTTGCAGACATCTCTTACAAGCCATGTTAATATTTAGTAACATTTTAGCACTGGCTTAGTTGCTTTCACTTTTTGACTGCAGGTTCACTGCAGTTTAAAATTTTTTTAGTGTTGACAACAAGTTATTTCCCAGATGTCAATGATGACTGTCATTTACAACTTTCTATTTGGATGACAAATTCAAATTCTAAGCAACTTAGAAGCAACAAATGCTCCAGCTTCCTTTAGGATGCATGACATCCAGTAGCCAGGTCCTTTTCTTTCTGTTTACAGATGTGATATAACCACAAAAATAAATATTTATAAAAGTATATTTATGAAAGTATTCTTCACAATATTGTGTGTACAACATTCTGATGAACTGTTACTGAGTACACATGTAGCATACATCTGATGTAGCCCATCTATTCCATACATGTTAATTAGGAGTGCTTAGTTCATAAAATGGGGTACAACTAGAATTAATTATCTAAATAATTAAGGAGCCCATTGTACAAATATTACACATTAGCAATTAGCCTATTTTATCCCAGTGGATGCTGGTTTCCATAATGGAGAGATGCAAAAAGTGGGGGAACACAGTCACTAAATCCAGAGCTTATATGCATGACGTGGGAGCTCATTTTGATAGATGTTAATGGCATATAATTATAGAACAGTGCTATTAAGCGATGTGATTTTACAAGAGGCCTGGTGCCCCTGGCGCTATGGCCTGATTGCTAAGAGTGTCTGGCTAATGAATGGAAATGCATGTCTGTTTGCAATGATGGGAATTATCAAACCATGAGAGAGAGAGAGAAATGGTATCTAAACTCAACCACTTAAAATTACTTTCACACACATAGAACTCACTTAACTGCACTCACATGTCACACACACACATGCATACAAAAAAAACAGGCACACAGACACAATGTTCTTGAAACTAAAGGAACGTTACACATCAACCTTATTTGCTTTGCTAATAAATTTGACAAACATTTGGCAGTGTTTATTTCTGTAACATTGCATTTGGCCAAATTTTTAAATAATTCTTTTACTTGCTTCATACTTTCTGTATTTATTTCAAAATAAAAACAAATTTATTTAATGCTTTTAGAAACCTAAGGTATATTTAATATATTTTGAAATTTTGCCATCATGATGTCACGTCCAAATTTTAAAAGATTTTTACACTAAGAGTTTGTCTTCAATGAATCCATATTTCAATGTGTACTGTCTGTAACAGTCTAAATGTAGCTAGTTGTAGCATTTTTAAAACTCTCTGCTTTTGAACAACCATAATGTCTACTTTTTGGTCATTTGCTCTGCAGCTCTGAGGTTTATTTCATATGGATTAGATTACATATTTGGAAAGCATTTTATTTTTTTCACGTAAGATTACTTCCATTAACTGCAACAGACTGAAACCAGATGTCAGTGTTTCATATAAAAAATGGAAAACATATTTATGTGGGTATATGGAGCGAGTGATTGTGGTGGTTTTGACATAAACTCTGTACAGAGCTGTAATAGATGATATTGCCCTTGATCTGTGTGGTATCTCAATACCCATTTAGAGCCACTGTAGTGTTTTATCTCTATCTATCTCCTAAGGTAAATGCTGTAAATAACAATGGGCCCAGAGCTGGAGCGAGGCTGGTCTGACATGGTCGTTCTGATTCCCTTTTATGCCCTTGTACATCACTGAGGGCCTCATCCCACCAAGATTGCCCTCTGCCTAATGAGGGTCAAAGGTCGCCCAGCAGTGTGCCTTGAGGGGGCAGGATCACCCAGGCACACTCTGTCAGACCCGGGCACTATATTTAAAACCAAGCTTTGGGCCTCCAGCTTCCACTCTCAAAGGCCCTTCTCTTAACTAGTTCCCACTTGCTAACTGGCCATTTTATTTGTCTCTCTGAGACTGAACAGAGTAAGAGGACATTGTGAAAGATTGCTGGCCTAAAATAGCATAAAGTTTGTTCTGTGCCATGCTGTGAACATCAGTACAGCAACATTGTTGTGATCCAGAGCTGTTTCTTTTAACCAGAAAAATAAAAATGCATTTTGTTTTCATGATTTTCCTTTTTACATTACAGCTGGTGCTTCACCACTGCACTTCACCACTATGTACTTTTTCCAATTTATACCTAAAATGCTGTTAAAGAGTAGTATCGTTCTTAGCCACCAAGCGTAAAGTTATTGGATTACATTTTTTGGCTTCATAAAATGCGGTTAGAAGGCACTTTAGGAGTATGTGCCTGACCTTCTTTCAGGGAGATTGCAATCAGACTAGAAGTGACAGGTCAGTTGCTGATTTCAGCTGCACTACAAAGTCACAGCTTTCACTGCATTTCACTGTATAACCTCTCTTCTGCTCTTATTTACAATAAGTCTTTGTGTGTGTATTTTATGAACAGTATCTACTATGCCACAGATTTTGGTCAGACAAATATGCTTGTATTGCAGAGGTAATGCATTGTTATGTAGTATTTGTCATTACACATCCATATATACTTTGGGGTAAAAAAACATTGTACAGTACAATGAGTCACTAAAAGTCTAGTTTAATTTAAACCTGAAAATAAACAGGTTTTAGGATTTGGATGAAAAAGTAAACATTATAACATAATAACATTATGAATAATAAATATTTAAGTGTCGGGGTCATACAGGGATTATCTTTGCTTTTTCAATATCAGAATAATGTGTGGCATTCAGCAGGGTTAAGCATTAAACATCTTACAGGTGTGTAAACACCTTTGTCAAATACTGTACAAACAGTACAGTATGTTTGCACTTTCACTTTATGTAATACATAGGTATGCATACCATATTATCTTTTTTACTGAGGTGATCATTATTTTTTATCTGAAAAATGTGCTTTAGTATAGAATATAAGTTTTATAAGCATGAATCTGTACTATTTTATGTAACATGTTTTATGTGCCTAAGTGTTTATGCGTTTATACATATACATATGTATAAAGAAGTTGACTGCTGGTCAACACCCTGACACCGTGCTTGAGATTTAAACCTACTGCCCTGTACTTTCTGTACTTTTGCATAATATATACTCAATAAAAGACATCTGTCACACACAAAAAAACAACCATTTGAAACCTCTAACTCATAAAATTCCCCATATTCCTACATTAGTTAATCAAATGTTCTTTTAGATGAATATGAAAAGAAAATGGGAACACGATCAGACTTCCAACATGGACTAAGTGAACTGTAAAATGAAGACAAATCCTTCAGCAGTCTTTGTCACATTTGAAAAATGTTTCTTTTGATCACTATAATCTCACTGTGGATTTGGACTCTCTGTTTTGAAATACTTTAGGCATGACGGCAGGAGAAATCTGCTGGTTTCAATTTCTTTCTGGAAAACAATAAGCCTGGCTTCTATATTTGCATGTGTGTATATGGCCATCTTGGTACAGTGGGCTGTTTTGGAAATGTGTGGTGGGGTCTGTGGCAGATTCAGAGATCCAGTGTTTATGGAAAGCCCACTGAATAAACAGGGTTTAGTGGGACTTTCAGCTTTAGAACACAAAAAGCCTAAAGAATAGAATTAACTGTCATTAACTGCTGGGACAAGTAATCACATTGCTGGCATATCACAGTTATAGTCTAAACAGCAGCGTGCAAAACAGAGACAGGCACAATCAAAATGAGCTTGGCTCTTATGTTGCTTTGCCAGTGTACATTTGGTTCAGTGGGAGGTCCAGCTAATTACTGTACATAACACAATGGGATATGAGTATAAATTTGCCTGTGAATTATTTATTTATTAGTAAAATGTATTTATTCATTTATTTGGCCTTTGCTTCAGATATAGATAACACAGAATATTGATTCTAAATATAATAATATTTAGAATCAAAATGGGATCACGAAACAGTGCAGGTCTGACTCGAACCGGCATCACCCACATGAGCACTACAATGTGTATCTAAACCGCTTTGCATTCTTTGTTTTATGAAGAAGCATAATACAGATTAGAAACAACATGGCACACAGTGATGGTAACAGCTGAAAAAAGCACAAAGAGATCCAACAAAGGGACTAGAATATAGCAAACATAAGATTTAGCCCAAAACAAGGGAAACACACGGGCTGTAAATAAACAAACTATAATCAGGGGTAACAAGAGACAAGTGAACAGAATTAGGGTGGGGCAGTAAGACAGGACTACAACAGGATAAGACAAAACTACAGAATATACTAAACATAGAACAAAGGCATTATCATACAAACAAGCTGGCATATGACACTGACATAATCCCTTGAAATCCCTGACTTTATGCCTCTCCCACAACGTGAACCAGTTGTATTAATGGCTAAGCTTCATTTCATGTGATTTTAGCCTGTCTATATGCTGCAAGCATCAAATATACAGTGTGTTTACTCAACCTTTTTAATGCCACACAAAGGCAATCTAAAAGTATTTACAGAGAGTTGCAATACGTCACATGCTTGAATAGTGATTATTGATTTGCTTGCAGAGCACACAAAAGACACAATGTTCTGTGATTAAAATACCAGTAATAAAAGTGTAAAAAAAGTTTTTTTGAATGGAAATGAAATCCCTCCAATACACAGTCAAATGTGGGTGTGGTCCTGTCTTATGGTTCACCAGGAAGTCCCCCAAAATTAGTCTATGACAATAGATAATTATAATTATGTAAAATAGCAGCTCTAAAGCACCTGTTCTGGAGTTATGCACTTGAAGGGAGATTTCTCTAAGAAACTTTTTCTTTTCTGTATAATTCATTTGTGCTTGCACAGAGCAGGGTTTAATTAAAAAGAACTAACTACAGGAAGTATCAGCTATTATTAATCATTCCAGTGGGCTATTGATATCTGGTGTGCAGTGATGATGTACGACGAGCTGTGCATATTTATCACTTTGCCCACTCACACTGTGTCTGCCCTGGGAGGCTGGGGTTAGGGAGGCCCCCTACCACCTCCACCTCCAAGACTTAATGTAGCAGAGCTAGAAGAAAAGCACATGCGCGGCCCAGGCAACAAAAGACGTCCAACTACACTTCAACAAAAGACAGAACACTCACCCAACCAGGCTCTCTGAAGTCTTAATTAAAAAGAAAAATTGTGAGGATGCAACAAAATAACTAGAATGCATTCTGTATAGCTTTACACAGCTGACACTAGGGAGTGTATGGAGAACAGCCTGGTGGTGATGAGATAATGTTATAATATATTGATTTAGACACATTTATTTGTAAATAACAAATTGTATTGTATAGTATTTATGTACAATAGCCTCTGAAACTAGTCAGAGAACATCTCAGCAGATTGCACACTAGAAAAGCATCATAACAGGCAATGCTTATAGCTTACTACGATTTTTGAATGTACCTTTCTGATCCAGGTGAGCAGGCAGCTGTGGTGCGCCACAAGGTTCTTACAGTCACAGAAGGTTTTCAGTGGATCCTCGCCCATCAGGCCTACATCTCTGCAAATGAAGCACTCCAATTCATCTGCCAAAAGAAGGGACAGAGGTTTAACCCTGAAAATGAGGAGCCTGTGTAGGAGCCGAGAGCTGTAGAAAAATATATTGAGAAAGATGATCCGTTGTTTTGTGTACATACTATAGTAATAACGGTAAATTATGTATAATTAGATGCAAATAGCCCTAAGCCAAAACCTAAACCTAATCCCATTTCTATAGTAAATACATGTTGTTAATTACTCAGTACTTAAATGTATAATTATACTGTAACAAGGACACCTTAAAACAAAGTTTAACCAATTTCTCAAATTTAAAATTTATTTAAATTTCTGTTTCTCACACAAAGCAATTGTATGTCTTTGTAAGACTTGGAATATAATGCATAAATTGTATGGATTACTTTTTGTTACTTTTATGATAACTTTGGCCTTTTGGAAGTTTTGAGCTTCAGCCCCCATTTGTTGTAATTGCCACTAAAAACAGCAGCCAAGTAGATTCAACATATATTCAGAAAAGTAAAATATGACAGAATTTTTGGGTTTGGGTGTATGTTGACATTTGATTGGAACATAAAGAGAATCACCTTAAAAAATGTATCACTATAAATCTTGAAAACCACTGATGTTTAATTTCAGTAGGCTTAAAATCAAAACTTTAGGTGTGCATTGGATAATTATTTGATGATGACAAGAGAGAAATCAAGGTGTTTGTCTGTGATGCCCCACCTCATGCTAGTTGTTAATTTACTTGTCAGTTTGACATTTTGTTAAACCTGTTAAACAGTGATTGACAGATTTAGTTTTTTGCCAAGTCATTATTGGCCTCATTTTGCCAAGTCATTATTGGCCTCATTCAAGTGCTGCCACAGGTACAATCTGAGCAGAAAATTACAAACAACTTCCATAAACAAAAAACAAAACTATTTGACAAAACAAGCAATCACGTCACGCAATAGTTACCTTGTAATGAAGAATTAATCAGCCATTAACATCTAAGTGCTTGCAGGGAAAATAATTACCACAGCCTAATTTGTTGTGCAAAGTATTTATTAATAAATTAATTATGAACCATAGGAAAAATCAGTCTCAGTACTTTTTAGAAGTCATCTATAGCGGGCTGCCCATGAACCACTGCCTGTTAGCACAGCTGTCTGAAGGCTAACTGTAGAAATAGTCATGCTCAATTTGACAAAATATATGCGTGTTTGATAATGTTTTCCTCCTCCAATTTCCTTCCACTGCTTTGTCTGCAGGGTGTCTGTGGGTGGAGAGAAGAGTTGCTCCAATATCTACTGTGGAGGAGTGTTTTTCTGCTTTTTGTCTCCCTAACAGACACTTCATCCAGTCCCTCGGCTTCCCAGCATTCGTCGCCATATACATCACAGTTCTGTGAGACATTGGAGGTTGTCATAGACGAAAAATGCAATTAGATCATTCATTTATAAGATCTTGTCATGCTTCCTTATACTATATAATATATATATATGCAGGGGTAGTATGGAAAGCAAACATTACTTTAGGAAAATTACTATTTATTACTTCCTATTTGTTTAAAGGCAATATTCCCAGCCATCTGCCAAACATGATTTAGAAAGAGGAAACTAAATATCCTGTGGCGTTCCAAGTCATTTGTGAAAAGGAAAGTCATCTTGTCAGTTGAATGAGTCTTATCGTTACAGTGCTTGTACGGGACAAAAGAACATATGGTTATAATTAACCACCATTAGTAGCCCAATCTATGAGGTAACTGAGGCTTTAATTATGGGCGAAGACACCAACAATTAAAAAGGATGTGTTTAAAGTTAAAAGATTATAGGGGCATAGCAGTGGTCCTTGTAATCAATCTAGTACACAGAAGAATCCCATGGAGAAAGGAAACAATGACATAAGTCTTGAGATGTTATGTGACATCTGAAAAATTCTGTCATAGTGTGATGCATTACAGGTGATTTAATGATAACATCATGGGTCAGTAACCTACTTGGCATGAGGTGGCTGTTTTAATTTTTCTTGTTATTCACTGTGTTTCCCTGCATGCACCAGAGCATAAATAATTCATGCATAGTTCTGAATTTATAAGTATACATCCAAATGTATAGTTATAAATCCTGAATGTATAAATCTGAATATATGGTTTAAATCCTAAATATATAAATATACATTTGAATATATGTATCTTAAATATATAAATATAAAATATATAGTTATGAATCTCAAATATATAGTTATGAATCCTGAATATATAAATGTAAATCTGAATATATAGTTATGAATACTGAATATATAATCAGATGTCAGGAATGTGGGCCAGGAATAAGGCAGAGATTCAATTGAAGGCTGATACAGTTCCCTTTCGAGGAAACTCGACACTGTGTCTGGTTTGACTCCATGTGGAACACCTCTGGTGTGACCAGTGTCTGACTCTCATGTCTAATCACGTCAATGTAATTGGCCCATGGCAGTGCCTGATGCGCATCAGGTGCACTTGCAAGAATATTAGGGCACCTGTAGAGCATGTCATCAGCTTCTTTGTTTGCAACAAGACGCTTCTCAGGGAGTCAAGGTTACATGCGTAACCGAGAGACATTCCCTTTTGAAGAAACTTGACACTGCACCTGGTTTGAGGCTATGGGGAATGCAATACCAACTGTGCCATGCCGAGGGGAGCGGCTGCCACATGGTCTGTGTTGAAGCACAACCACCATAGGCATAATTCAAACATCCTATTCACGCAAAAATACCTCTCTTTGGGCCACTTTCCAAACTCAAGGCCCTGTAAATGTTCACACTAGACACAGAGGGGTGTTCAACGTAGGACTCAAACCCCAGTCTCCTGTGCCAGTGTCAGCATGCTAAAGCCACACGCCACTGAGCCAGCTGAGAGGGTTGGTTTCCGTGGTTAACCAGCGGTAAACTAGCCACTGCTGTCAGCAACTACTGGCCCTTAATGGAGCTCTGGAGAAGCAGGAGGGATCTCCTACCATGAGGACCCACTCTATGCTCAACCCTCAGGAAGAGTACTGCCATATTGCTGTATTGCTCCTTTTCACCACAGAGGAAGGATGCCACTCTGCCAATCCGTGGGAGCCAGACTTACAAAAATGCTGAGCTCAATCTAATAAACAAACCCCATACAGAGTGCCAAGAGGAGGGCAGAAATCCCCCAAGAGTGGATCATAACCCAGGTCCCCAAGTGCTCAGCAATGACTGGCTAGCACAGCACCACAAGAGACTCCACCCTCGTGACGCTAGAAGAGTTTCAAGACCCGCTATCCAAGGGGAGCCATACAAAGCCGGCTCCAGACACTTAAAACTAAAAAACAGGTCTCTCCCTGGTCTGAGTTTCCCTGGGACAACCTGTACTGGAGTATCTGTACTTTGAGGTGGGGCTCAAACCCAGATCTCTCAATAAAGTGACGACGTGTAACCAGCTCGTGCCACAGGCCTGCCATGATAAAGCTCTAATGGGGAGCATCACAGTTCTTACCTGGAGTGAGACTGGTGAAAGCTCAGACCCATAAACTGCAAGCTGAAGGGGAGCTCACCAGCAACAAGCTATGACTCCTCAGCATAGCTATTTTCCATAGAGCTTGAATGAGGGCCGCCTACCAACCAAACCCTGACATCCGGGTGGCAGCCCAATTCACATTGCTCATTTGGCTATAACAATGAGCTAATAAGCCCTAGCTGTAGCTCGGCCACCACGTCCAGGGAAAGCCCCTCCCCCTGAACTAGGTCCTTAAACAGACTGGCTAGGTACGCCTGTAATACGCCGATTGTATGCTATGCAGCACAAGCCTGACTCACTGTTGCATATGCTCTGCCATACAGATGGGACGAGACCTAAAATGATCCAACTGGCAGACTCAGAGCCTTCAGGGACAAAGCCCCACCCGCTGAGAAATTGTTTGCAAATGTCTCATCAGCGCATGGTGTCCACGCATGCCTGTGTTCTCGCATTCCCTGCACATTTGTGCAAAGTGTCCACGAATGCGGTTAGTATTAAGAGAGATACAAGTCCTTCCAAGGTCTCTCAGCCTCAGCGTGAGATAGAGGAGAAAGGGCAGGCTCAAGGGAGCTTCACAGTTATGACCAATTAAAAATCGCTCATCAAGTCAGCCACAAGCGATCGCCGGCATTCTGGTGAAATATTCTGGCGACACATTCTGCAAAACATGAACTGCAACAGCTCCACATATGCAAGGCAGGCAGGCTGGGAAAGCTCACCCACAATCTCGTTTTCCCAGCTACAATCTGCATATTTTTGCTTGCTGGCAGTAGGATGATATCTGACAGATCAGAGAACACAGACAAGAGCTTCCTCTGCACCCCTTCAGGGACTAAGCAAGAATGCCTCCTGCGTACCTGTGAGACAAGACTCCGCCGAGCCTCAGCATTGGCGAGACAGATCCATGGGGCGCCCGCCCAAGCTCACCCAGACAGACAGCCAGACAAGAGCGATGTGCGCCTCACAGTGTGCACCCTCAGCTCCCTTGAGAACTGAGTGTGCCTGTTCTTCACCCCAGCAAACAACACAGAATTTGCACATGTCCTCTGGTGTTGGAAACCTCTGACACGGAGGCACACACTTTTTGAAGTTATTCGCAGCTGGGTCCCTTCGCACTTCTTTATGAGAACAACAGACAAACGGCTTCTGAAAGCAAAAAAGCTGATGACACTCTACAGGTGCCCTAATATATTTGCAAGCGTACCTGATGCGCATCAGGCACTGCCATGGGCCAATTACATTGGTGTGATAAGGGCATGAGAGTCAGACACTGGTCATACCGGAGGCGTTCCCCATAGCGTCAAATCAGATGCAGTGTCAAGTTCCTCGAAAGGGAACTGTATCAGCCTGCAATTGAATCTGCCTGATTCCTGACCCACATTCCTGATCCAGAGCTCATGATCTGATTATATATTCAGGATTCATAACTATATATTCAGATTTACATTTATATATTCAGGATTTATAACTGTATATTCGGATTTACATTTATATATTCAGGATTTATAACTGTATATTCAGATTTACATTTATATATTCAGGATTCATAACTATATATTCAGATTTACATTTATATATTCAGGATTTATGACTGTATATTCAGGTTTAAATTTATATATTGAGGATTTATAAATGTATATTCAGGTTTAAATTTATATATTGAGGATTTATAAATGTATATTCGGATTTACATTTATATATTCATATTATATATTACATTTATATATTACATTTTTATAACTATATATTTAGACTTATTCAGATTTAGATCTTTTAAAACATTGTCCTAATATTTTGCAGATATTCTGTTATTTAAACAGTAACATTTAACAAAATATAAATCTGAAAGCAAAAACCAAACAAAAGGTTAGCCAGTTAAACACAGTTTGCCAAGAAGAAAAGTTTAAGTCGTGCTGTACCTTGACATTGAGTGTGTGTGAGTTTGTGTATGTAGGCGTGCACTCATATTACAGCAAGAGAAAGGAAGTGTGTGCCACTCAAGCTGTGCAGTAATAAGAAAACTAACACGCATGTCTCATCCCATGACTGAGAAATGACCCTTTCCTCCCTTTCTCTTCCTCTATTTCTCTCATCAGATCCTCCCTCGCTCAGTGAGGTGTTTATTTAATGCCACTGTGACTGAAGCTTTTCTTAATTATGTTAAATACTGTCAGCCTTGATCAGACTCTATACTTAGCAATCACAGGTCCTCCCCTTACCCCCATCAGAGAGGACACACACACATGCACGCACACACGCTAATGAATACAGACACAGAGGTGCTAATGAAGGCATTTGTATGTTAATTGTGGAGATACACAAGCACTGACAGTTTTACTTAGTGTAACTAACTTAAAAACATTACGAACGTATAACAAAATAAAAAAAATCTAAATTTCATATAATGACTTGGTTAAGAAAAACGGTTTATTAAACAAAGTTTGGATAAAAAAGTTTAGAGGACGACTTAACTCACTGGACAATAGTTTGATTACAAACTAAACATATAACAAAGATAAAATGTTGCAAAAAGGAATAAATGGCTGATATATTTTAATACATGGGACACACTGAATAATAACCTTTTACAGGAAGAAAATAATAAATAAATTTAGAAACTTTCAAGTTCAAGTGCTATAGCCAGTCAGTTGTCTCATTTTAGAATGGATTTGTCTTCTGTCACCCATGACTTAATATAAAAAAACTCCTGTCAATTTCAATTCAACAGATTCTCAAAACGTTTTCTCAGTAAATCATGGAACACAGTTGCTATGAGAATATTACGTTATTTACAGTACTCAGAGCAGTGAATTGATTAAATCAAAACCTGTACACACACATCTGGGACAACCCTGACATTGTAATTAACAAATTACTGTTAAAAGGAAATACACAGAAAGAAAACGGTGTCGCTCACTTGCATCACCTCTTTGAAAATGCAAAATTTCAGTGCTTGAAATTTTAAAGGTAAAATATTAGTATTGGAGCAATATTTACAATAGTAAAAAAAAAAAGCAATAAAGGCCAGAACCAATATATCAAATAACCACAGCAAATTGAAACTTTCATCTTTTTCAACTTTCATCCATTATGACTTTCCATGGGTAAATGTTAAAGAGATCTTAATGTCAGCTAACCACATTTAATCTTGTTATTTTTTAGTTATGTTATTTACATAATTTATATTCTATTTACATCCTATGTTTTAGTATATCTGTATTGTTTGTATCAGTGTAATTGTAAATTGTTAATAATAAACAAAATTCTTGTTTTCTACATGTATCATAATATATACAAATCTTATGTTTAAGTGTGTGTAAGTGTGAGTAAGAGTGTAAGTTTGCATGAATGTATTTACATATTCCTTCTCAAATATACATATCATCTTATCGGCCCTGAGCAATTGATGTCCTTCCCTGAAACATCAATTAAAGATGGAGTCTTGAGTGATGACATTCCCTGTATTAATATTATCATGTGTCATAACCTGCTCTCTTGGCAGTGCAGCAGCATCATTTGGACACACATTAAAGTTGGCTGTTGTAAAAAAATTTAATTACCTCATGGGCTAAATGAGTACAAGTTTAAAAAAAAATCAAAGGCTGTGTGCAGAAATTCTGGGGATTTGAATAAATTATTACAGCATTCAGAGATCATTTCCCTGTTAGCATCAGAGTGGTGTTTGAGGACAGCACAAAGCTTTAATTCACCACAGGCACGGTCGGCCTGGAAATTCCTTGGTTGTGAAATATCCCAGAGCGACCTAGTCACCATCCACCCTAAACTAATCTCATCAGGGTTTCTTACAAAGCTCCTATATATACACTGACAAAGTCTGGGAAAGACACTTTTTTGAACTGTGTATTTATTCCAGAGTTCTTTTCATTTCCTGTCCACTGTTGAGTGTGCAGAAAAATTCTGGCTTGTCACCTTTTAGTATCAATTGAGTCCAAGATTTGTCCACAAAGTAACAAGAGCAGGGAAGAGCTATAATGTTTGACAGTTATTTCATCAGCCTCAAAGCTAGGAAACATACAAAACACACAAAACAGTGGCTATTGCAAAGCTATGTCTATGTCTCACAAATTCTGTTTGTTGTGGCACAGATTAAGTAATATAAAAACTGTGTGTGTGTGTGTGTGTGTGTGTAGAGAGAGAGAGAGAGAGAGAGAGAGTGAAAAAGAAAATAACATGGTGAGTCCAGAGATGTAATATAGGCAAAGATTTCTTCTTCTATCATCACTTTAATGCTTTAATGCCCAAAATTACCAACAAGGCCTTTTTGAAATTTGAACCAATTTTTTATGGTATAATCATGTAATATATGGCATTGACAGAAATTAGCATGGCTAAGCTGAGAGTAAATATTTGAGGTTTGTTTTTTGGCTGTTTTATAAAAATATGTGACTGGATAATACAGAGTTTTGGGTGGAAGTGAATGTCTCGTGGGTTCCTAGCTTGCAAATCTGAGGAGATAGCATTTGTTACCTCAATTTTCTAATTATAGGGTGATCACTGAAATATGTGCCATTTGGGCAACTTGCCAAAGTTATCCTCTGTATAAAATGGTAGATAATACCAAGTGAAGGGGAAAACTTCATGATATTAATTAAAATGCTCCAGTCTTTACAACTTTCTTTTGTTCTTTTTACCTCTTTTGTAAGAGATTATTATTATTTCAATACTGCTTTTTCACAATATTATTACTCAGGTTGTACAGGGGGCAGTTGTGATCTACTGGTTTTGAGTGGGGCTTGTAATCAGAAGGTTGCTGGCTCGATTCCAGCGCTGGCAGGTAGCAACAGGTAGCAACTGAAGTGCCCTTGAGCAAGGCACCCAACCCCCTAATATTACACATTTTGGGTATGGGTTACTATATCTGACAAATATGTCACTTTTAATTTTCACTTTAATGTCTTCCTTCCTTCTTCCCTCTTTCCTTCCTTCCTTTCTCTCTTTCTTTCCTTCTTTCTTTCTTCCTACACAATACCCAGACTCTTCTATAACACATCATCTAGAGGACACATAAGATGTCAGAAAGCAAGCTACCATTGTCATCATCAGCTTTAGCCTGAGGGGCCATTGCTATAATAGCAATCAGGCCATAGTTTTTCATCTCACATGCCTTTCGATTATCAGCTTTAAAGCAGGAGCTTTAAAGCTCAAACCCAGGCCCATGGCTCTGTTTCCTCAAAGAGACAGAAGAGCAACCTGTCATCAAAGCACTCATCTCAAACTCTGATAAACTGCTGTCTCAGGGCCCACTGTCTGTCTCAGCTCAGCTCTGAATGAACACTGTAGCCTCAGGTCCTGCAGATAACCCCTTACCGGGCAGGAAATCCTTTTAATTATAGGTACAGGCTTTAATTGGGGTTTTCAAGAGCATTCGTAAACAGTTACTATTATTGTCCAGGCAAACGTGGCTATCTACACTTCTTAAGATGTCAGAAGCCATATTACAGGTTCTTTATAATGTTTCCTTTCATCCTAATACTGTCAAACTTGGGTTGTACCAGATTTATAATAAGGCAACAGTGGTTTGCTGCTACAGGCCAGAGACTGTAAAATTTGAGCTGTTGAAAATGGATGTAGACAGCTATTTTCCTTACGGGCATGTGTGTTAAACATAACAGATGCCATAACAGCTCCAATAAAGGATGATGGGGAAATTAAAGTGTAATAGTGTATATACTATATATAAATATATATAAATATATATAAATATATATATATATATCGCAACTTGTTTATTTCCATTGTATGTAACTTGACATTTCGATTTTGTGTTCCACAGGAAACAACATGAGGGTGGGTGGGTGTGTAGATAATGACTCAATGTTCCACAGATAAAGTAACTTGGTCAAAAAATTGAAAGTAAATAGGTTATTCTGCTACAACATTTTACACAAAAAACATTTATTTATTTAAGTTGCAAAAAAATTAGCTTAAGCACATGTTCTCTGAACATGTGTGTCTCAAACCACAAACCACAAACCAATAGCAGTTAAAATGTGTATGAGGTGTAAAAAAGCCTTACTCACTTCACAACAAACTTCACAACAAACTGACTGACACTTCTACATCTTTGTCTGTCTCAGATTTTTCCAATCACACTCTGTCTCTTCCATTATCTCTGTGTGCTTTTCAGTTTGTCTCACACTCTTACCCATCACTCTGATTGAATTAAACACATCTCTGTCTCTCAAACATTCCATTGATGCTTGCATAAGGATTAGTTAGAATAATTAAAATTGATTCTAAGGGCTTCTGTATTCAATCTCCAATTAAAAATTACTTTCAAACACTGCTATCTTCTAATTTCCAAAGTTAAGGAGAGCTTTAGATTGTATTGTTCAGTATTTGCTGTACTTATTGGCTTTCTGTATCTACAACTCCCCTAAATGAAATGGGACCAGTTACTTCTTATTCAGTGTTAAAAAATACACTGGTAAAATGGCAGCCTACAATTTTTGTCTTAAAGATCTGTTTCTATTTTGTTAAATCCTCAAAAGTTACATTTGTTGGTGTAACTAATAGTTATGTTGATTCAGTCATACTAATAATTTTCATGTATACCAGTTATAAAAGATGCTACCACTTTAAGCTAATGCTTTAGATTAACTGAAAAACAATGTATCAATATTTTATGTATAGTGCTATACTATACACTATACACACTATACTGCAGATATAGAACAAAATGAAATAAAGAGCTGGAACACCAGCACAGGTTAAATGAGATGAGGATTGTTGGTAATTCACTCATGAACATAACAGATCACCTTCACCAATTATTTCCTCTCCCAAACAATGCAGTTGTGATCCTCTCACTCTCCATCTCTCTTTCTTTCTCTCTCTCTTTCTCCCTCCCCTTAGTTCAGTGTGCATTCTTCTATTACCATCATTATGGCAAGCCCTGGGGCCCTTCTCACTCGTTGCAAAATAGACTCATCTAAGCATCTCCAGAAAACAATGGAGCAGCATTGAAAAAATAAACAAGTTGCAAGTCAATTGGCATACAGCTGACAAACATGTCTGCTGCCATCCATGGCTTCTATAATTAACTGTCAACTGTCTGAGTCTCTGTATGTGTAGCCTCCTAATACAAGGTTAGCAATGAAGTAACTAGATGGAGTCAGTCTCCTAACACCTTGTGACAGGGAACAAAACTTCCCGATGGATGTCAGTGCTGTTACAGTGTTTGTATTACATGAGTAGAGATGGAGAAAGAGATATGCTATCATGTTCAACACACCGTTTTGATGTTCCCTTACATACTTTATGCACCCTGCTAAAGAAAACACAATACATTGTGTCAGAAGTGTAGAATATTCATGACGGCAAAGAGACTTAAAATAGTAGCTCTTTTAAGCATTTCAGTGTTTCGTAGAAGGCCAGTGACAAATTCCAAAGTTCCTACAAATGGAAAGTAAAAACAAACAGTGTAGGTTTTGCTAGCTAGTTTCAGGTGATCAGACCACTTCTCCAACCTATCAGGTGATGTCACCCACTCCACACTAAATTCCACTGCAGGGGATAGTATCATTTTTTTAGGGTTTTGAGTTTAATATAGCTCAGTAAACTTGAAACTATTTCATTTGTAAAATAATAATAATAATAATATAGGGTTGTCAATTTAACATTTAAATTTACCATGACTAACTAACTAGAACTATGCAAACATCATTCAATTTATTATGCCCTTTTACCCACACATTTATTTTATAATAAGTGCCTCACCAAACCACATTTGTTTAGAACAGGTATAGCTGTTCACACAGGATATCAATAGTACAGTCATAGTATACCGCGGTGTCTGACCAGCAGTATCAGACCAAAGCCATAAGAAGTTAAAACAGTGTTCATTGACTCAATGACTTCAGCTCCGCCCCAACTTTCATCCTTATAATGAAGGCCTGGTACTGCTGGCTGATACTGTCTTCAGGTGGATATGCCTCATGTACATGTTCCTGAATTCACAAACAGCTAGATGGAGTGCATCAGAATGAAACAGAATGCAGAGCATTTTCAAAAGGTCGAACTACATTTAACTTGTATTTAATACAGCATCGTGCCAGAATACAAATATCACAACAAATATTCAGACAAAATACATATATGTGATTAATTTGATTCATTTGGTGTATCAAAAATATTTTCATTAAACACAATACATTTAATTACATTGTCATATTGACAAGTTGGAAGGAATATGGATTAAGTCAGACATTAAAAGAACAATTACTGTATATATTACTGTATATGTCAGTTAATCTTACACCTTAATTTAACTGGTTATTTCAGTGTCTAATATATTTTCATTACTTGTATAAACTGGCTAAATAACAGTAGCCCAACAACCTGCAATTGTTTGTGTTATTGATTCAGACAAACCGGAAGAAAGCAGCTTGTAATTGAAATTTGCAGAAACAGTCTTGGATGAGCCCTATTCGCTATTACAACTCCCAAAACAGCCCAATTGAGGGAAACTTTCCATTCAATTATCAGTGATGTTGTTAATGGCCCCATTAGAGAAAGAATAATGGCACATTAGGCTACTGTGGGTGAGGAATGGCTTGTGTGACAACCATCTGGCAAACACAGAAGGCAAAAAAGCACAAAAAGAACCACCCAAATATGGGTCTGGACCTCTTTGGCTCCATATGCCTACATTCCTCTTGTGTCTAAAAATGTGGCATTCCTATCAAAATTCCCTCTCTATGCTCACACGAAATCTCTTCCCTTTTATACACCTTTAAAGTAAAATTTCCGCTTTTCAAAGGTACTCTCCAATATCAGTGATGACACCAGACTGAAACAATGACAAATGACACTTAATAACTGACTTTGTATGTCACTCTTTTAGCAAATATTACAGTTTATTATTTCCAAGGGAAGCTTTCTTCTCCCCTCCAGACAACAGTGATTGGGTAATTCTGTCAATTAGCTTAAAATGTTTTGTAAAACAGTGTGACACATCAAGAACAATATCAGTTTCACATTGCCATTGCAATATCACAACACATTGCCAAAGTGCAATTTCCAGTTATTCTTTCAATAGGAAACAACCTACACAGGAAGCCAAACACACCCTTGTAGCAAAAATGGGGAACTCAGTGATAGACTTTAGTATCAAGGTATTCGTTCCAAAAAGCCCTAAGACAGATAAAGAGATTTACAAACAATCCCTATCTATCTTTGACTCTTAGACTCTAGGGCAAAATATCTTAGAAGATTGTTGTTGCTAAAGCAGTGGGTGAACTTGGTTGAAGTTTTGTATGACCAAACTATGCAAAGGCATAAATCTGCTTGATTCAGCTTCTGATGTTTGTCACAGTTTGGTCACTTTTAAGGTGTAAAATGGTGTTACCCTAATAATAGTGAAGATTTGTAGCTATTTGACTAAGAAATAAAAGAAAAATGTTTAGTATGGAACAGACAGAATCAGAATTTTGTTTAAGATATCTGGAAAATAATTAAATGGTCAAAAAGACAATGAATCCATTAATACATGCATAAATCATTTCTTTCTTTGAACGACAATCTTCTTTAGATGTTTCTCTTAATTAAGCCTTTCATTACTATGTTTAGCAGTCAAGCTAATAATTAGAGAATTGATTGGATTTGCGATTGATATGGTTTTCACTAGCTATGGATTAGCAAGCTTAGATAAGCTAAGGCAATCAGTCTAAGCATTAACATTAATAATATTGATGATGCTCCAAATTTCATCATATTTCACACCTCAAAGCTGTGATTTTTGAGCATGTGAGGATTTATTACACATAGTAATTTGGTTTTGTAGTTATAGAAGTTTTCTCAAGGTGCCAAGGCCACCTTTTCTATCCTACTTAGCCTGAGTGTTGTTTTTAAATTACCAAAAATGTTAAATTTGTCTCACTGGCAGACTGATACACATAATGAATAGGTCCCACTTTGTATTAGGTGTCTTTAACTACAATGTGCTTACAACAGATAAACTTTAACCAGTGCACCTACAAACATGTTGTTAAATTGTATTTATAAAGTGTCTTCATGTAATTACACTCTTGACCCTAATCCTATCCAAAACATGTATGTGTATAGTAGATACAAAGTATCACATGCTTTTTGTAACTCATTGAGATCCCAATGAAGTGGTGAATCTGTCACAGTGTAGACTGTGGGTGCTGGTATCATGGCAGCCTGGATCATGAGAGGTTGTTTATGCATCACAAAGCACAAGTGTGCTGAGTATGCTGAATGATGCCGAATGTTTGTTCACACTGTACAATTTAAACATTTGAGGTAATTTGGTCACATTCTGCTGGAACCCTCTTGTTTTTACTTTGTGTAATCTGATTAAGATGGTTGAGAACATTTTTACAAAGAGAATCAGCATTTTATGGTGCTTTTGTAATACGAAATGAATTATCATCATATTCTCTGTATACTGGTTTCAAAGAGTGCATACTTTAAAAGTCACACTAACTTATTTTCCAGGAAAACACTTAAAGAACAATAAAGACACAACCTACCTGTGATATTAACACTGAAAGTATTTGCAGATGTACTATTTGATAGAATCTCATATCCTTTCTCCATCTTCTGGAAGTTGTTGTTGTATGTGAGTCCTCTTCACAAGAAATTTAAATCAAACAGTTTCACTTTCTATCTGTCTTAAAACTTTCTCTCCTCCACACCGCATTGTATAGCAGATTACATCCAGACGTTCTGTGACAGAAACACACAGACGTGGAGGATGGAATGTAACTGAATTATCTTTTAACAGCTTCTTCTACAGTTCAGCTTTGGGCCAAAATCTGCCCAGCTGTGTGGTGCTGGTTTTGTTTATTCAGGAAGTAGCCCAAACAGGAGCCAATCATAGCAGTCCTCTCCCTTTAAATGATCCCGCCTACTCCTACAGGAAGAAAGCAGTTGTTCTATTGCTGCAGTGCACATTTATTTGGTACAATGTAAAAAGTGGCAAAGTATTTTTTTTCCGCTTGATCTGATTTAAAAATTACTTTTGTGGTAAAACCTAAGGTCAGGTTGATTCTGCCATATTAAAAAATATTTTTGACTGGAATTTAGTTTAGATGTTTCCACATGAAGCACAATTTAGGTTTAGTGACAAACTATTTTTACATTGTAGTATGTCAGAGAGAAGGACAGTGGCATCTAGACAAACATGCTGTGGTATTTGTGCAAATGTCTGGTTATGACCTTTACCACACATGCCTGACAGTCCCAATTGTTTACCAATGGTAAATTTGTCTAAGATGCAAAGCCTCTTGAGTATTGTAGAAAAAAATACTGTACTGTTTTATTTATATTACAGCTATGATTACTTTCTTTAAAAAGTATTCCTTCAGCTATGAAATTTCCTTCTTTGTTATGTGCTTCTCCTCTTTAAAATGAATAGTCCCTTTGTGTGTGGTCCTTGAAAAGACTATTAACAGATAACTTAGCTTTCCCTTTATATAATTAATTTCCAGCCAGCTCCAAAAAAAAAATATTTTCTATGTGTTGGGCAAAAATTACAATTTTTGAATCAAACTAATTTATATAAATTAAAAAATATATAAAATGAATATAATTATGGCTTAGATAATTATGGCTTATCAGAAATGGTTTAATGGGAAGAGATAGTGAGGAACCTCTTGATACATTAAGATTTGACTGATGGTGTCTCTCCTCCAATTTCAAGGTTATGTGACAGATTACATCTCCCAAAACATGAGCTGAAATTTGATTTAGGTGGACAGGTGCAGGATGTGCTCTAGTGTGGACATCTGAAACAGCAGTTTCCCAGGACATGCTATCTGAGTTTAATATACAGTATAAATACAGCACAAACAGGTATCTGCTTGAGATATTATAAACTGGCCATTTATTTTTATTTCAGCCTGGAAATGCATTTAAAATAATCTGACATATAAACAATGTTACAATCTAGAGAAAATAATATAATAATTTATTTGCAATTTTATAACAATCCATTTTTATCTTTATATAACCTGTTGGCCTTTATTTTCATTCATGACTAAATACCATAATCCCAGATAATGTAAATACTGCATATTGCCTTGTTATAAAAAAATTGTACGACTGGGGCACCATCAGGATTTATTTTGCTGAAATCTAATCATTTAGTGTTTATAGTGTCAGGGTCCTGACTTTTTATCTTGAGTTTTTCCTAGTTCTCTTGTCAGGATCTTGACATCCCTTGTGTTTTGTGTCAGAGCATGATGTTTAGGTCTTGGTTCCTGTATTTTAGAGTCAGGATCTAGACTCATGCTCTGTGTCTTTGTGACCTGTGGAAGCACATGGCTATTGTTTGCTTTGTGCCATGTGCTCTCCTGACCTGTGTCTTGATCCCACCCTCTTGATTCCTCGTTAATCATCCCATCATTAGTTCATTCCCCTCACCTGCCTGCCCTTGTTACCTGCCTTGTTTTCCTTCCCTATTTAATGTCCTTGTGTTCGCTGTCTTGTGCTGGTGTACTGTTTCTTGTGCCTGATGGTTTTTGTTTCCTGGATTATCGAAAACGCTGTCTTGTGTCTAGTTACTGATCTTAATTTATATATATATATATATATATATATATATATATATGTGTGTCCTGTTTTGATCTTGTTTATTCCTAGTCTTGTTTTTGGTTTTCGTGTTCAGATTATTTCTGTTTGTTTGAATAGTCAATTTTTGTTAAAAGCTATCAATGTTCAAAGCAAAAAAGATGCTTGCAGGCTATCTCTTGGCATTGTCATGGAGGAAACCTGCTTTTCCCTCTAAACTATTTAATTTGGTGGGCAAGACCTATTTGGAAGCTATTTTGGCATCTCTCTTACCCCCAACCAGAAATTTGGAAACTGTGGGTTTGGCCCTAAAGGGGAGCCACCTTGTAGATGCAGGTCTTTCAAATAAAGTTGTAGAGACCATTCTGAGTTTCAGAGCTCCATTTACTAGGAGATTGTATGCTCTGAAGTGGCAGCTCTTTGTGTCAAGGTGTGAGCAACACCATGTTGACCCGATTGACTGCACTATTGGTTCAGTGCTGGAATTTCTTCAAGAGCAACTCTCTGCAGTGTTGGCTCCAGCTACCCTCAAGGTGTATGTGGTCGCTATTTCTGCTAGCCATGTTAATGGAGTCTCTATTGGGAGAGATTCTTTGTCTCGTTTTCTGCATGGTGCCAGATGGCTTAGGCCTTTCCTTAGCACACGGGTCACTTCTAGGGCCTTACTGTAGTTTTAAGGGGCTTATCTTCAGCTCCGTTTGAGCCTCTAGAGTCTGCCTTTCATAAGTTTCTGCTCTATTATTAGCTCTAATATTGCTCATGATGGTAGGGGATTTACATGCTCTTGCTGTAAACCCTGCCTGTTTGGATTTTGCCCCTGGCTTTATTAAGGCTATTTTGCTCTCTAGACCAGACTATATCCCCAAGGTGCCCGCTACTGCTGGTCACCCGGTGATGCTTCAGGCCTTCTGTCCTCTGCTGTATGATTTGCTGGAACAGGAATTCACAAACATCACTTAGACATGCCCCCTAGACAGTGCCTTAGCCAGTGGTGTAAGACCTCAGCTCCTAGTATGTTTTGGTGGCTGCAACCAAGGTAGTGCAATCACAAAACAGCGCTTATCTCAATGGATCACAGATGCTATTACCCTGGCTTATAAGGCCTGTGACTTAGACCACAGTTGTGTCCCACCAAAACAGACTAGGAGCTAAGAGGTCTTACTGGACTTAGATCCTCAGAGCTCTAACCGGGCACAATAAGTGAAGCCATTCCTGTTGACATTCCTGTCTCTTTATTTGCTCCTGATCCTGTTCTCTGTGCCAATGTTTCACAGCATCTGGGGCAGGCCTTCCCTCACTGTGGCATAGTGGGTATTAAAGTTCCCATAACGCCAAACCATGACACAGCATCAGGTTGAAAAGGGAACGTCTCAGGTTACATATGTAACCCGGTTCCCTTGCCTGCATGACCTTCCTTCAGACATAGACTCTGATGACATTTTGCAGGTTGTTGCATGCAACGCTACATCACATGACCTTGACTTGCCTATAAATAGATGTGATTTTACACATTCACACTTAGGTGCTGCTGAAGCGCGTTCCCTGTAGCATTAAGCCATGACACAGCATTTCATTCCCTGTCTCAGAACACTGGGTTACATTCATAACCTGAGATGTTTGTGGTCTCCAGCTGTGAACTGATCTTAATTGTTTTGTTCTGAAATAGTTACTTGCTTTAAAGCACATCTACTCATTTTGAGATGAGCTGCTGTTGAATGCATCAAATCAGGAATGCCAGTAGTATAATGTAATAAGACCAATAGGCAAGTACACAGAGCGCTTTGTATGAATATCTGCAAGGTGCCTGTTGTCTGAGTAACATAAAACATAAAACATGCCCAGCAGTAAAGCAAATGTATTCAAATAAGTTACCTTTCCCTGTTCTGTACAGTCTCATATAAGAGGGGTCACAGCACTGCTTCTACCTTAGTTAAACAATCTGCTCCAAAAGACAGAAGGAACTACATTAACCATAAGCTAATGCAATGGTTCCGCCAATAAAACTCCCTTCTGTTTATTTTAAAGGCAATGTGAATTTTAGTACAGAGAAATGCAATGTATGTACAGAACTGGATATCAAAGCCTACAAGTGTTTAAAGTCAAGTCTGTGGAAGCATTTTGTTCTGCAAGTGTGAGAGAAGATTACTCTGTCATAAGGTAATTCATCATTTTTTTATTTAAACACATTGATTCCTGTTTTCCAAATGAAACTTTCATGCTTGGAGAAGTAACTTCAGATTTGATCAAACAACAGACAGAGAGAGAAAATGGAGACAGTTTCTCTGTGCACATTAGTTTTCTTTACCATCTGTGAAATATCTGCAGGCTTGCAACACAAAGCCACTGCCAACACCTAAACTGCTCTCCTTACATAATCATTCTTCAGTGATGTAAGAATAACTAATCCAGTCTGTTGGAGTTTTGAAGCCTTCAAAATGGAAAAAAAAAGAATGTGAGGAACTGCAGCTTTAGGGGGTGGACTTCATCCAAGAAGAGATGGCACAGCAACTCTTCCAAAGAAGGTGAGGGAGGAATGAAACACAGATGCCAAATGAGTCTTTTAAAAATTCTTTGTATCTGCAGCAATTTGCTTGATCAAGAATTGAGTAAGACCTTCCCATTGGATAATTGAATGGCAAGTCCCCTTGGTTTTCATGAGGAGCACTCTTATTAAAACAAGCATCTCCAGTCATTCCTCTAGATAAATGACTTTACACCAAGTGCCATGAAGCCCATTAAATTGCGTCTTTAGACATGGATCGCGTCCAAACACACAATCAAAGGATTTCACCAGGATTATCTATGATTAGAAACACTCAAAGACAAATGAGATGACAGGATATCATACATTGAGAGGATAAATTAGCAGTTACATACCAGCACCAATTCTGTGATGGCTGTTAAAGGAATAAGGACATAGGAGAATTAAAAGAGAACAAGGAAAAGAGGTTTGCAAAGCCAAATGTTGCTGTGGAACAGGCAGATGAATTTTTGCATGTTTATACCTTAAAAGCTCTCAGCCTCTCTCTCTTTGTAAATAAAGACTTCATCTGTTTCACAGGCGAAATGGACTGAGAAAAACGCTACAATACAAGACAACCATTCTGAAAGGTCAGGTAGCAGTACCTTGTTTCTTTCAGATTGATGTATGTATTAAATATTGTTTTCCAAGTCAACAAAGGTGTCCATGAAAACCTAAAGGCGGCAAATGGCTGATAAGCAAATTGACTGAGATCTTTTATCATGTACATAAAGATTCATTATGTATCTCTCCTTTGGAGTTCTTATCCCAGGCATAAGAGCTGCTAAGTTAAAAGGCAGGAGGATCTTCAGGCAGTGTAGACTATTTAAAAACAGTCAAAGAACCAAACTGACCACCATCATCAGTGTCTTTAGTTTCTCAATGTTCTTTATACCATTTTTTGGTCAGACAACTAGAGGAGCCAGGTGTTGAGCTAAAGGACTGCAGAACAACTACTAAACTTTAAAATAACATTTAGGCAGACCCATCCACATCATATTTTGGTTCTTGCAACACATTTCAAAAAAAGTTGGAACAGTAAAGCATTTACCACTTTGTAATGTTGCCATTCCTTTTCACAACACTTAAAAGACATTTAGGGACTGAAGACACCAAGTAAAGAAGTGTTTCAGGTGTAATTTTGTCCCATTCTTGCTGCAAACAAATCTTAAGGTGGGCAACAGTACGGGGTCTTCGTTGTCGCATTTTGTGCTATAAAATGCGCCACACATTCTCTATTAGAGACAGGTCGGGACTGCAGGCAGGCCAGTCAAGTACCTGTATCCTCTTCCTCCGCAGCCAGAACTTTGTAATGTGTGCAGAATGTGGTTTTGCATTATCTTGTTGAAATATGCATGGACGTCCCTGGAAAAGATGTCTTCTTGAAGGCAGCATATTGTGCTCCAAAATCTCCATTTACTTTTCAGCATTAATGGTGCCATCACAGAAGTGCAAGTTACCTTTACCAAGGGCACTGACACAACCCCATACCATGACAGACCCTGGCTTTTGGACTTGTTGCTGGTAACAGTCTGGATGATCCTTTTCTTCTTTGGTCCGGAGCACACAGCGTCCATTTCTCCCAAAAAATACCTGAAATACTGATTCACCTGACCACAGTACACGTTTCCACTGTGTGATGGTCAATCCCAGATGCCTCCGAGCCCAGAGAAGTCGACGGCGCTTCTGGACACTGTTAACATAGGGCTTCCTTTTGGCACAGTACAGTTTTAACCGGCATTTGTGGATGTAACTACGTATTGTGGTACTTGACAAAGGTTTGCCAAAGTAGTTCTGAGCCCATGTGGTGATATTGCTTATAGATGAATGACAATTCTTGATGCAGTGAGGGATCGGAGAGCACGGTTGTTCAGCTTAGGCTTGCGCCTTTGTCCTTTATGCACTGAAATTCCTTCACATTCCTTGAATCTTTTACTTATGTTATGCACTGTTGAAGGTGAAATAAGCAAATGTCTTCCTATCTTTCTTTGAGGAACATTGTTTTTAAACATTTCAATAATTTTCTCACGTATTTGTTGGCAAACTGGCGATCCTCGGCCCATCTTTGCTCCTAAAGGACTAGACCTTTCTTGGATGCTGCTTTTGTACCAAATCATAATGACAATCACCTGTTGACATCACCTGTTTTAAATCACATCATTATTTAACCAATTTACCTGATTACTAGCCCTAAATTGCTCCTGTTCCAACTTTTTTTGAAATGTGTTGCAAGAACCAAAATAGGAATTTTGTTTTTTTGAAGAAAAAACAATAAAAATCATGAGGAACATTAAATAATGTGCTATTGTATTGTCTGCAATGAAATACAAATCAAAGTAAATTTAGAAATCACTACTTTCTTTTTTTGTGTTTTCCTTATATATATTTTTTTTTTTTTTTTTTTTTTTTTTTTTTTTTTTTTATATATATATCATATATATATATATATATATATATATATATATATATATATATCATATATATGATACAAAGTAGTATCATTTATATTCCAACGTGTTTCAGAAATGATAGTGGAAGAAAATAAAGAACTTGTGAGAAACATAAATATCCCAGGCCAATTTTGGCTTTCATGGACTGCATACTACCTCACATTAGGTATATACGTAATCATGTGGTTCTTTACATATATTAAAGAGCATTATAGCTCTTATTTCCAGGATTCTTAATCCAGGCTTTGAATTTCTACCAGCCCAGGACAAAAGGAAGGCCTGCTTGTTCTGGGGTTTTGTGTGCTTAACAGTTGACTTATGTACTTGACAGAGTTACTAGCTTAGTCGAAACCTCTGATACCCTCTCGAAAGGCTTTACTAACTCATTCAGTCATAAGATGTTACATTGCATTTTTTAAGATATTCTTTGCCTCAGTAATGTAAGATAAAAAAAATGGTAATGTAAGATTTCATTGTTAATTCTGCCATCTTTTTTAAAATGACAAATCTCCTTCATGTGGGATTAAAATAAAACCAATAAACCATGCAGACAGCGATAAGCAATATAGATCTACTCTGATTCATTTATCTTAGGCAAAGACTTCAAAAGAAAGGTGAGAGTAATAGTTTGTTAAATCATAGTTTGCAGTTTTTCTAAATGAATTCAGAAGTCAAGAACAGAAGAGGGCCTATAGTAGTTTGGTTAAAATGTGTTTTTACTTTCAAAAAGTAAAATCATCTTAGATGTAAACAGGCTAAATAAATAACTCAACATGCTTGCGAACACAATTTTCTTTTATATTTTTCTAGACATCAAGACATCAATTTGTCATCATGTAGGCATAAAAATCTGATTGAGGTGAAGGTGCTGGGCCATATCAGGAATCAAATCCCACTCACACCATCTGAGGTGATGTTTTGCTGATTATTTGGCCAAGAAAGAAGGTAGCGTCAAGCTACTATGCAGTGGATATAAGCATTTAATATTATCTAATCAAGCCAAGTTGCATGTTTTGAGGCCAAAATATACCCTATATTAACACAAATTAAAGGGATAGTTCACCCAAAAATGAAAATTCTGTCAACAATCGCTCCAAAAGTCAAGTTTGAAACACATGGAGAATTAATGTAATTGATCGCCAAAAATAAATAATGAATTTTCATTTCAATTTTCAACTTATGACTCTGATTAGTACATGACACCCTGTAGTACATGAGATAGAATAAATTAGCAACAGTGTTTCATGGTATATGCAGTGTGAAAATTCAACATAAATTTTCCTGTTTAAACTAAGAAGCATAATGTGAATAATTGGAGTGGTGGAGAAGACCAATGACTGTGATGTGTTTTTCTCCCACTTTTAAAAAAGTGGTAGGAAGACAAAGAAAAAAACTCACCCTTTTTTATCAATTGAATGTCACAAGGCATGCCACTCTGTGTTAGCCTCATTAATGTCCCACTGTTCCTCCAAAATTAATGTTGGCTGCAATGTTCTCTATTAAGAAATTAAATATTTAGACTTCAAGGGAAGACATTTAAATCCTTCTTCCTGGTTCACAGTGGTTCGGCAGGGCAACCGTACACTCTCAGCTGTCTCTTCTGCTTACCGAATGTGAACACTGACCATTATAAATCAAATGAACTTTACCACAGATTGCTCTCTCCTTACCCCTCTCTAAATAGTTTACAGTTCTCTTGACATATATTAGAAAGCACCTAATTAATTGGCACATAAAATTTAAACATAAAGCTGCCTTAACGGTAAAACAAGTCTATTGGCAGAGCATCCGGAATTATGAGAGGACCTGTGCAGGGAGTATTGCTGGAGGCCTTTGATCAGGCCATCTAATGCAGTCCTGACATCTTCACTGCTTCTAAATTTCACTGCCTGCCTAAATTCCATTGCTGTTAGCAATACAGGCTTTCAAGAAATTAGTCCTCACAGAAGCCTTGCATATCCCAAATGCAGACCTGGAGAGCTATGCGCAACTGTTTTGGATTACTAAGAATTCAGCTATGCTCTATAAGCATTTGGTGAGCCTGTTGTCCTGTTTTTCCATCTAACACCTACTCACATTTAATAGAGTGTGAAAGTCCTGTTAAGATCCCTACTCTACATGTTAGGATATCAGCAGTTGCCAACAGCCTGTCAGAGAATGACTAGTACACATAGGCAGTAGACCGAGCAGTAATGAATGAATAAATGCAAGGATAAATAGTTGTTGTTTTATGTGCTTGTGTAACACTTTTCTTGTTTAAATTTGTTAAGACAAAACACACACAATTTTCTTCAATTTTCCCCACAACAAACATGAACCCCTATAGATCTTGCTTCAGCAAACACATCACAATGAAGTATGCATTTGTCCAGACATGTTTGTAAGAAAAGCACTTATTTTTGGTGGGGTGCATCCTTTCATTCCTATAAAATTCAATCTGATCTATGCAAAAAAGTATGTGAAACCAATATTGAATATCCAAAATGCAGATGTTCAGTGAGGAGGGCAGTGATGCTCTGAGGACAACAGCAATTATGAAAATCGAAAAGAGAATAAATGATAAAGCTCTAGTGGGGAACAAGGGGAGAGGAGCTCTCCAGCAGAACAGACCCATTGCATGATTGATTCTCAACATGGACGGCCACAGCCTCAGGTTCAGGCAGTAATGATAGCTTCATAATTAAGATTAAAGACCACTAAACATGTGGAGGGCACATCAGAACGACAGGGTGCTTCTTCAGTAAAATTCTGAATAATTAGAGAAAATACGCTAAAATTCACACAAATAAATTTCAGTTCTGATATTGCAACAATACACATTTTAGGGAAAACATGACACTATTAAGAAGCTGAGATTTTCATTGGGTATGTAATAAAATATAATTTTTATTTAATAAATAATAATTTTACATTAATAAATTATATATTAATGTTAATACATCATAGGCTACCTAAAATTAAAGTTATGTTAAAGTACACAAATTACAATGTATTCAGTAATATTATAAATATGTTGTTGTTCTTTAAAAAAATGTTTTAAACTTTTTGCTGTAGCACTTAATTATAATTACATGTCATATGTAACACAAACACTGTTTAATAAACCTTCACCAATACCTAAATATATGTTGACTCAAGTGTAAAAAATAAAGATAAACAAGTTAAGTCATAACGGTTACAGTATTACAACAAAAACTTGTAGAAAACAGACTGTCAAACAATCTGCCATTTGTCGGTTTCCAAGAATAAAGCTGAAAAGTGTGAACATATCACACCTTTCTGTGGTTTTGTTGTGTCCCGCTGCTGGTGAACTCCAGTCAGTCAGATGACTAATAATCATATCAAAGGTGCAATGTGTAGTGGCTGGCATGGCCCAATATTTGGATCATGTATGGATCATAAAATACCCCTTTTTACTTAAGACATACAAACCTAGTGTGGGGGCTTGAAAGACCCCAGAGAGGCTCCAGAGAGTCGGGA